>JABUQX010095629.1:25000-28041 GCA_015478945.1 Trachelipus rathkii
ATTTTTGAGAACCCGAATTTTTTGAGAACCCGGATTTTTTGAGAACCCGGATTTTTTGAGAACCCAAATTTTTTGAGAACCCAAATTTTTTGAGAACCCTAATTTTTTGAGAACCCGGATTTTTTGAGAACCCGGATTTTTTGAGAACCCGATTTTTTAGAACCCGGATTTTTTGAAAACCCAAATTTTTTGAGAACCCAAATTTTTTTGAGAACCCAAATTTTTGAGAACCCTAATTTTTTGAGAACCCTAATTTTTTGGCAACCCTAATTTTTTCGGCAACCCTAATTTTTTCGGCAACCCTAATTTTTGCAACCCTTCGAAGAAGGGTTGCGCCAAACGGTTGCGTAAGCAACCGTTGTACGTGTTGCCCCTCTATTTTACGCCCCCCTAATTTTTCGACCATGGGTCAATTTTTGCCCACGGTAATTTTTGATCTTCATTTAGGGGCTTAGCCCTATTTTTTGATGTCTTAACCTTTTTTGTCTTCCCCTTTGCTCCAAAGCTTGACAGATACCATGGGTAATTTGACCCCACGTTAAATTTTTTTTTGTCTTCAAATGGGTCCAATTTTGACCACGTAATTTTATTGTCCTTAGCCTTTTAGGGGCTTAGCCCTTTTTTGATGTCTTAACCTTGTTTGACCATGATTTTAGGCTTGACCTGCCATATACCCATGGGGTCAATTTGGGCCCACCCAATATTTTGCCCACATCGTGGGCCACCCGTCTAGCATATTTCGTTCTAACTTGAACGTATGTAGGTAACGTTCCTTGCACACACCTACACACACACAACACACACAACACACACACAACACCTTACAAACTTATACACACAATTCCATATGACACTTATACACACATTCACTATGACACTTACATTACCCATCAGACACTTTACAAACACATCTGTCAACCCTTTGGTCGGTCCATGGGTGCCAATTTTGGACCACGGTAATTTTTTGTCTTCCCTTTAGGACTTAGCCCTTTTTTGATGTTTTAACCTCGTTTGACCATGATATTTCGCCCTTTGACTTGCACAGAATACCATGGGTCCAATTTGACCCACGATAACTTTGAATGGCTTTGGGATGTTCCCAATTCACCGTAAGAAGTACCTAGGGATGTTCTATGAGTGTTCTATGATTATTAGATGAGTGCCAGGTGAGTGCCGGTGAGTGCCAAGTGGGTGCCAAATGAGTGCCAATGAGTGCCTATGAGTGCCAATGAATGCCAAGTGAGTGCTCAATACATAGGCCAAGTGAGTGCCACATAGGGCCAACTGAGTGCCACTTTTTCAAGCCTTTTCTAGCTCCCCTGAGCCCCGAATAGCGCCTAATATGGGTGTCTACCCCTAGGTTATAAGGTAAGAGGATTCCGATTGTGTATATTACAACCTGCTAGGATGCTTCCTACTATGAGTTTGTCTTTTTTCTATCACTTATAGCATATATATATATATATATATATATTATTTATATATATTATATAATATATAATATATATATATATATTATATATATATATATATATAATATATATTATATTATATATAATATATATATTACTGCACACGACACCTACACACATCAACTACTGACACTATACCACATTCACTATGACACTTATACACAGTATGACATTATAAGCACCTACACTCTCCATAGACACTTACATTAAACATATACACTTACACTCACACCCACACACAGATACCACTTAACGTTTACACTCACGCACTTGATATTTTGATGCCTCAAACTTTGATGCTCAACTTGATGCTCAGCATTAATGCCTCAAGCTTTGGATGCCGTCAACTTTGAAGGTTTCATCTTGATGATCTTTTGAATGAAGTCCATCTTGATACGTCTATATTGATAATTCATAATTTGATGAAATCATCCTTTTGATGCTCACTCTACCCAACATTAAAGAACAGAGTTATATTAATGTCTTCCTAGTTTCTATTTGTCGTACCAACCAGGGCGCCGGCATGGCGCCCTCCGCGCGAAGGGCTGACAACCCCGCACCCGCAGGTGCGACCCGCCGCGTCCCCGCCCGCCGCGTTCCCGCCGCCCGCGTCGCCCGCAGGGCGCAATATTCCCGACCGAATGAAAAATATATATATATATCTACGAGTGCCATTCATTTTTATTTCATACTTAACATTTCAAAAATTTCTTTTCAAATATACTATGGTCATTCATTTTATTTCATACTTAAAACATTTTTATTAAAACATTTTCGCGAACCTAAAACTGTAACCCATTACAGACCTATTATTTAACACAATATATTTATTAACATTATTTTTACTTAAATACTTTTTAATTTAATAAATTGTTTAAAAAATTGTATGTAGAAGAAAAAACCACAGAGTGTCTGATGTATACAATTTTATTTTACTGTACAATTTGTACAGAAATCTTTTATAAAAAACATTAACATTACAATACTTAAAGCAGTCAATTAGTAAATCAATAGAGGTGTGCCCTAACACCAAGGGGGGGATTAGTATGGCTTTGTTTTACTGCCTTTATAAAACAGCTTTAACTTTCTGCTTTACTGTTATAACTTTCTGCTTTACTGCTTTAACTTCAATGTTTTACTGCTTTAAACTCACATATTTATTAAAATTAACATACCTTAAGCAGTAAATTTCAGTAAAATCAATAGAGGTGTTACCTAACATCTAAGGGATTAGTATGCTTTTGTTTTACAGTCTGCTTTACTGTTTAAACTTTCTGGCTTTAACTGCTTTAACTTTCTGCTTTACTGCTTTAAACTCGCATCATTACATACGCTTAAAGCCAGTAAAGCAGTCAAACAATAGAGGTGTTACCATAACACTAAGGGGGGATTAGTATGCTTTTGTTGTTTAATTGCTTTACTGCTTTAACTTTCAGCTTTACCGCTTTAACTTTCTGCTTTACTCGCTTTAACTCATATGTTTTTTTGTTTAAACTATATTTATTTTATTTTATTATTATGTTTTTTTATTTTGTTTTAATACTTTTTATTTATTTTATATTATTTTAT
>JABUQX010095630.1:0-15000 GCA_015478945.1 Trachelipus rathkii
TATATAATATATATATATATATATATATATATATATTATATAGTATATAATATAAATATAATATATAATATATATAATATATTATATTATATATATATTATATATATATATATATATATATATATATATATATATATATATATATAATATATTATATATATAATATATTATATATGATATATATATATATATATATAATTAGGCCAACTAAGAAGTTACCCGCATCATATCTCGAAAACAAATACAGGTTAAAGAATACAAACAACTATGTGGAAGCAGAAATAGAACTTGTACGCAAACTGAAACTTGCAATATATTTTTTTATTTTTTTTTCAATCTCCAAAACTACGATAAATACAAGAAAACTAATAACAATCGTGGATCAGCGTGTGAAATTTGTATGAAAAAAAGCAAAAAAAAATTTTTTTTTTATACTAATAACATATTTGGAAATCTTGCATATGAAATTTTTTTTAGGGGGCTCGGAGCCGACGGATGGGACAGAGGGGGGTACGAAGTCCCCCCCGTCGTCCCCCGGGAAGGGCCGAGAGACACACCGACTCTTTGCATCTTTGCGTTTTACCCTGGGGCATCCCTAGAATTTAAAAAAAAAAAAATCCATTTTCCACTTTCCCTCCAATCCTCATAAACTGTTTTCAATATTTTATTAGTTTTTCTGTGTTACTATTTAAGTTTTGGGGAAGATATAAAAAAAATTTTAAATGTTAATTTTTTTTTCATTTTTCATACAAATTTCATAACGCTGATTCCATATATGCTTATCAGTTTTCTTGTACCTATCTTAGTTTTCGAGATTTCATGCGGGTAACTTCTTAGTTTCACGCATAGTATAATATATATAGTATATATATAATATATATATATGTATATAGTATTATTATTATATATATATATATATAGTTATATATATATATAGTTATATATATATATATATATAGTATATTATATATATATATATTACTATATATAATAAGTATATATATATTATATTATATATATAATATTATAATAGTATATTTAAATATATATATATGATAGTATATATATATATATATAATATATATAGTATATATATTAGTATATGTATATATATATATATATAATATATATATAATATATTATAATATATATATATATATATATTAAATATATATAATATATATATATATATAGTATTATATATATATATATATATATATATATATATATATATATATAATATAATATATATAATATATATATATATACAGTGCGTATCCAGGGGGGGCCAGGGGGGCCATGGCCCCCCCCGAAATTTTGTAGACCACTAAAAATTTTTAAGCATCATATCCGTTAATAATATACAGAGGTTAAATAATTATATATATAATATATATAATATATAGTATATATATAGTATATATATATATATATATATAATATATATGATATAATTTAGATTTTTTATATATATATATATATATATATATATAAGAAACGATTTTTGTCTGGCCCCCCCGAAAAAAATTTCTGGATACGCCACTGTATATATATATATATATATATATATATATATATATATATATATAGATATAACATACATTTTCTATATATATATATATACTAATATTATAGTATATATATATATGTTATATATATATATAATATATATATATATATATATATATATATATATACATATATTTTAATATATAAGTATAAAGCAAATATTAATAGTTGATAAGATATAATATATATAATTATAGATATATATATTATGATAATATTATATATATATATATATATATTATAATATATATAGTATATATTATATATATTATATGATATATAATATATATATATATATATTATAGATATAGTAGGTATATATATATATATATATATAATCTATATAAGTATATATATAGTAAATAGACATAGATTAGATATAGATATATCTGTATATTAGATAATATATATATATATATTATGTATATATAGATATAAAAGTTACAAAATATCTACAGGCAAATTTGTAGAAACTGTACTGTTAGTAACGAGTTAAAAGTTTGGCTGGTTTTTAATTTCGCGTCTCTCGCTCTCTCTCTCTCTCTCTCTTCGACTCGGTATATATATATGCAATCGACGATATTTTTATCATCTAAAATCTAAATTAAGTAGCCAGGCAATGCTCAGCCTACGACTATCCAGATCATAGTGACTGAAACGAATAAATGTGAAGCAACATATCTTCATTACTAGAGTCTTTTTTTATATATATTTAAGAAACAAATATTTTTTATATTTATTTTTTAATATTTCAATACCGAATATAAATCTAAATGTAACATTGAATTATATATATTATATACTATATATATATATATAAGATATATTATATATATATATATATTTATATTATATTATATGTTATATAATAGCTAATATATATATATATATGTAATATAATATATAATATAGTATAATATATATATATATATATATATATATATATATATAGTATATATAGTAATAGTAATCATATTCTTGACTCTTTTACTATCTATGGCTAGGAAGGGCAGGAGCAAAGTCTCTAGCAATGATTTTATTTCCGCCAATGTGGGACTTTTAAACAGACAAGAACTCAAATCGCAAAAGCAAGATCCATATAAAAAACACCTAAGGGATAATAAACTTTTGATAAGAAAAGTACACAATAAATATAATTGCTGGAATTAAATGAAGGTATTAATAATTACTAATGAAATACATATTTGCTTGAAAAGCATGTGGTTGATGATTAAGAATTCATAAAACAATAAACAATACTCACTCAAAACATATTTTAACTGATGGCTTGTATTCCATCTAAATACATACAAATAGAAATCATTTCATTTAAATAATTACATAAATGGTTTTTTTTTCAATTAGAAGGATAACACATCAATGATGATACTGAAAAGAACATTTCACTTTTAAACATACTCTTATAGGCCCTTTCAAATGCATAACTTATTAAATGTTTAGCCTTCGGCTTCAATTGTGGAGTTTTAACTCTTTACTTAGATCGTAAAATGTTATCCTGTAAATTTAATTATAGAGTTACAATCGAAGAATGTAATTTCAAACATAATTACATTCTCTAATAGGTAATGTAATATATAATAATATATATATATATATATATATATATATATAGTTATATAAGTATATAATATATGAGTATATATATAAATATATATATAATATATATAATATATATATATATTATATATATATATATATAATATATTATAATATATATATATAATATATATATATATTATATAATTGGGTGAGTGGTGGTCGATAAATAGATTCATCATATTTTTATTAATTTCCAGCCAGGTAAACTGGATCAAGCACAACAGGAATATTTGATATATATTATTATTATATATATATATATATATATATATATATAATATATATATATATATTATATATATAATATATATATATATAATATAATATATATATAAGTATATATTCATGTACAGTAGAGAGGTTAAAAGAACGCATGGTTCTGCACACCAGCGTTTTCACTATCAAACTCTACGGTCTACCAAGCAGAAAGCAACTGAGACGCCCTTGTAGGATTGCGAATGAGTCAAACCTCTAATGCAGGCAATACAAGGTCGTACAGGAATCTATTGCGCAGTCTTTACGGGCAAGAGAAAGGCGGGAAGTCTTTGTTCCCAAGCGACTTATTTCGATCGATTTGATTTCAAATAAAACGTTTAGGAACGTATTTTTGAATCCAATTTAAAATGATGGAATTCTAATTAAAAGGATGGAATACATTTCGAATTAAAAGTACAATACGTACTACAAAGGTCCCCTCCCCGGGAAAAATCATTACTTTAGGATTGATTTGTTAATTCGAATAAGTCGCTTGATTTTCAGAGGAAGTAATAGCTCGAGTGTTAGGAAGAGGCATAGGAGGTCTTGGAAGTAAAGACAAACGTTGGACAGGAGTTGGGGAGCTGGGTCGAGATCTTATCTGAACCAGGTTATTTGAGGGAGCATCTTCAGGTGCTAGTTGGATACGTACGTTAGATGTTGGGATGGCCTGAAGCGGGATGCTTTCAGTTTGAATGGGTGCTTTGGGCAGGCACATATTGCAAAGAAATACTCTTTTAGTCCAAACGAAATATGCAATGACAAGAACTATGAGGAAAAAGATCGTGCCAGAAGTTCCTCCTCCAATGTATGGAATGAATTTTATTTGGGGAAAATACGGTGTAAAAGGGTGCATCGTCTGGTTTAATTGATCCAATCTTTGATTCCAATGAATTTCTTTTAAGGTTTGAAACTTAGGGAACAAAACAGAAGAAATGTTAGGTAAAGCAACGTGAGATAAGAAGTTGAATAAAACGTGATCAGAGTAAGAAATTAAGGAAGAGAGGGTTATGTTCTTTTCGAGGTGAATAGGATTCTTAAACTGAAACTTAGAAGAGATGAAAGCACATCCGTGAGGAATAGTAAAGACATAGTCATAGACATGCTGGATAGAATTGGGTTTCTCACATGCAATCGAAGCCCTAGTTTTTTTTTCTGAAAAAGAAATCAGGGTGAAGTGTCCTAAAGCGACAGTATAAGGTTCTATAGACTTATATTCTGCGATAGGGCAGTGTGAAAAGTCATTAGTGAAATTCAAGATTAAAGATAGTAAACAAGACTGATCATCAATGGAAGCAAACACTTGGGACTGGGGGCAAACTGCTAGTTGGCCTAAATGTCTACAAAGATCATGGGCTGATTCTTTAAGGTAAGTGTACTTCCGATTACCGTAATTTACAAAGAAGTAACTATTTGGGTCGTTGTACATGACTCGAACTAGTGATTTATTTAAAGGAAGGTGGGTAGGAAAAGGTATTAGTTTGTAGGAAACGAATTTCTCTATTGAGATAAAAGGAATTAAGGTGATTAGTTCATAGGGGCTAGTTGCAGATTGAATAGTCCAAGAATAGGTTAGAAAAGTTTGATAAGTTTTTGTTTCTAGAGGAATGACGGTGTGAAGTTTAGTCTCTTTGTTCATTTCTAGTATGAAAGGCAATAGGAAGATGGGAGAAAAAAGTTGTGAGTTGGTGATTTTGTTTTTAGCGAGTTGGAGTGAATTTATCACTAATTGGTGGATTTGGTGGATGTTATGAACGGTTTGTTCAATTAAATTTATTAACGCCCTGATGCTTCCCAATTGGTTTATTATATTGTGCGTAGCACTTAGACTATTCTGAAACTCTATCAATTTTTGTAAGCTATCCCTGAAATTTATTAAAGTACGAGTATTCGCTTTCAATTGTTCCTTTAATTCAGTAATTAATAAATTTGAGGTAGAGGCATAATTACCTAAGATGTTGATCTTCTTTCGAAGTAGTTTTACCTGTTTATCGGTAGCGGTGCCAAAAAGAATGTTGAGGACGTCTCCTCCAAATTCAAAAGCGGCTCGCTTCCTTTTTGATCTTGCAGAGATCCAAGGTAGTTCACTTACTTCGTTCAGTTTCTGGGCTAACACTTTTACTCGAATGGTCATAAGTTTAAATTCCCATTGGTGAGCCCTTTGATGTGTTGAAACATTTAGAAACATGGTTTCGAACGATGGTAGAAATGATTCTTTGACGTTGGTTACTAGTTTAGTCGTCTTGATGATAGTTTCTTTGATGTCTGGGGGGCATTCTAAGGAGATAACTAGATCGAGGTATCCTTCTATGAAGTTGACTTCTCCTGTACGATATAGAACTAAACCAGGTAGAATCTTCGTTTCTTCTTTTTCATTTATGAGGTTGCTTTGGCATGTTGATACGATGATGAGTAGCAACAAAACTGGTATTCCGAAATTCATTTCTGAAATATTTATACTTTATACTTTTCTTGGTTTTGATATATTTAAAGGTCGCCTAATTATGTCTAATAATTGTTTAAAATTAATTGGTTAGTTAAAGCGTTCGCGTCTTATTACCTAACCTAACTAGTTTCTTAACTATAATCGAGTTAGTAGAATTAAAATCTAATCTAAATGTAAGAGTTCTTTAGACTTAATTTTATATACTATTTAGTATTTAGTTACTTACTTACTTACTTTAATTCTTATTAGTTGTTTAATTACTAAATTAGTTTTTATTACTTACTTACTTACTCGTTACTTATTTTTTTTTTCTTAAATAGAAAAGTTTTTTGGATTTTCTATTTTGTATTTATTTTTTGTATTAAAAATTGCTGTCCCCCCCCTTGTTCTGAGAGTGAAACATATTTTTTAAAAGGTTTCTTTATATATAAAAAATGAGTAAAACTAGAACTGAATTAATCTCTATCGAATCTACATCTAAATACTAAGATTAGATTTCTTATGAATATGTATTAATCCCGACTAATTTTCTTAATTTTAAAGAATGTGTACTAATCCAAGCTAATTATCTTAAATTTATGACGATCGTCGTCTAATCCAGTCTAAGGTTTTTCCTAATCTACTAAGTATTTCTTAACTAAAAAAAAATTTAGTACAGGCGCGAAGCGAAATGTACTTTCATCATATCCTTAAAATTAAAAGTATCCTTCTTAGACTAACAGAATAAGAAGAATCCATTCTACAAACTAAAAGAATTTTCTCTTAAATCTAGGAATATACAGAAGTATATACAAAATTGGGATGAACTAGTAACCAGGAGGCAAATACCAAGTTTTTCCTCCACGGACTGTGGTGTTCAAATCCAATTCGACAGGTGGAGGCTGGACAGGAGTCTTCGCTGTAGTCTCCGTGTTGTCACTTGCCTCGGGCTGTTGTTGCAAAGCTTGTTCCTTCATCCTTGTTTGACTTCGGGTAACTCGGGGTGTAGAATCTCTAGGACCAGTAAACAGATTATGGGGCCGATAAGAAGGGTCCTGTTTTCTGTTGTCTGGGATGAACTCTTTAGGAGATGAATCTACGACCGGGGGAATGGGATATTGGTGGCCATCTTTTACTGGGGAAGTTGGAGATTTCACAGGGGAATTTGCTCTTGGAGGGGCTCCACCGTAGGCTCCATACACCTCACCTTCGTGTGCCGGTGGCTCCTGAAGAATCTCTTGAACAGGGTTTTCTAGGGAAATCTCTTGTTGAATAGGGGATAAAGATGGTCTAAACTCCTTTCTCCGCACCGCAGCGTTGGAGGGAGTTTTTGGGAAGTCAATCTTTGGAGTGGAACACTTAAATTCAACGTCTGGACGAGCTCTTCCGACGACTACATCGCTGTATTCTTCTCTTTCTAAATCTCATCGCTAAATTTCTTTCTTCCACGGTTTACTTTCTCTACAGGTTCCACTGGGGGTCGGTTTTGCCACGGGAGTTGGTGGCTCCAGAATTCGTACTCTCGGTACCGGCTTGAGGTTGGGGGATAGAGTAAGAGTTGTAGTGTTCTTGCTGAGATTGTGGTGGATGGGGAATTGGAAAGTAGCTGTGTCCGGACTGAATTTGTGGCGTCATGGGAATTTGGAAAGAATATTGGGAAGACATTTGATCTGTGGGAGGAGAAATTTCTTCCACTTCATCTACTTCTTCTATTTCTTCGTCTCCTTCTTCTTCTCTTTCGTCTTCTTCCTCCTCTTCTCCTCTTTCTTCTTCTTCTTTTCTCTCAGAAGAGACTCCTGGGTCGCTTCTCTGCTGTCTTTCCTCAATTCTTTCTCTTTTTTGTTCTTTGGAGCTTAACATTTCTTTCACCGCATGGGGATTCCAAACTTCGTCATTCATGAAGTCAAAGTGTGACTCGGTGAACTTTTCTGCTGGGATCACCTTGGCGTTGTCCACGTGGACGGGGAAGGTTCGGCCTGAATCTAAACAACACACCATTAACTTGTTAGGTCCTCTTAAACATTGTACAATGTATGGCCCTTCAAACTTGGGACATAACTTAGAACTTTGATGGGGTGGTTTGACTGCTCTAATGAAGACATAATCTCCTATTTTAAACTCTCTTTGCTTGGCCCTTTTATGTTGTTGCTCCAAAGTTTTTGTGGTTTCCGCTTCTAACTTCTCTCTTGCCAAATCTCTTATATAATCGATCCTTTCTACTATCGTATCTACTTCGTCCGAAATGAATCTCATTTTCTCTGACTTATTTACAAAGGGTGATACATAATCAGGCATCTCGTAAGGGAGCCTCTTTATGTAACCATGTAACAGGAAGTGGGGTGAAGACCCTATAGATCGATTATACGCGGAATTGATAGCGATTTGGGCAAAGCTCAGGTATTTATCCCAATCTCGGTGGTTTGCATTCACGTAGTGTCGCAAGAAAGATTCAATATCTGCATTTACTCTTTCTACAACACCATTTTGGGATGCTTTGTAAGGCATAATTTCTATCTTCTTTATCCTCCACGCCTTACATAGGTCCTTAAACACCTGGCTCGTAAATTCCAAGGCATTGTCAGAGACAAGCAGTTGAGGGGCGCTATGCCTACATATGACCCTCTCTTGTAATGCTCTGGCACATTCTTCGCTCGTTCTCGTCTTACAAGGCACTAATTCGACATATCGCGAAAACGTCGCGAAATACCAAGATGTATTTGGCTCCTGATCCTGTACAAGAAGGCAATTTCCCAAACTGTCAACATGAACGCGTGAGAAAGGGGTGTATGGCAATGGCCATCTATTAATCTCTGCGACAGGGGGTCTAGGACCCTTAGTTCTGGCGCACGACACACATTGACTACAGTATTCCTTAACTAACTTTTGAATACCAGGGAAATATTTCTCTTCTACTCTCTTTTCAGTTCTTTGCTGACCACCGTGTCCACCAGCTAGTGAAGCGTGGCACTGGTCTATCACACTGTAAATCATACTATCTGGAACATGTACAAGATAAGGTTTTGCTTCCACAGCGTAGTGTAAGATGCCTTTTATTAAGATGTGTGGGTGTGTATTGGGATTCTCTTCGGCCCATTTTACCAATTTTCCTACACGGGGACATTTCTGTTGTTCTTTGATGAAATTTTCCCGACTCAGTGCGAAATCTATTCGAGGGAGCTTTTCTGTTGTTTCTGCTTTCTTTGCTTTCTCTGTCTTCGCTATTTCTTTGACCAGGAACACATTAGATGCCGGATGCCTACTCAGATAGTCTGGGGCAACATTGTTCTTTCCTTTTTTATACACTATGGTGGGTGAGAAACTGTTTACTAAGAGATTCCATCGAGCTAAACGGCCGGTCTGCTGCTTATTTCTAAAAATAAAGCAGAGAGGTTGGTTGTCGGTGATGATAGTGACCTTGTAGCCGAAGATGGTGTTCTTAAACTTTTGCAAGCAGAACACCACGGCTAAACACTCCTTTTCGATCGTATCATAATTTAACTCACTGCCCCTGAGTGTCCGGGACACGAAAGATAAGGGCTTCTCTTTCCCTTCATCTGTCAGTTGGTACAACACTCCTCCTATTCCGTAATTACTGGCATCTGTGTTCACGAAGAATTCTTTGCTGTAATCAGGAAAAGTCAGTTGTGGCTGCACTACTAGTTTCTCTTTTAAAGTGTCGAAAGCTTGTTGTTGTTTTTTCGTCCAAAGGAAAGGGACATTTTTCTTTATCAAATCATACAAAGGTTGTGCTACCGCGGCGAAGTCCTTTATGAGGAAGCGAAAATAAGAGAAGAACCCAAGCAAACTCTGTGTCTCCTTCACATTTGTAGGAGGGACGAAACTCTTCATTGTTTCTACCTTGGCCGGATCTGGGCTAATTCCATGTCTTCCTATCTTGAATCCTAGGTACAAAACAGCTGATTGTAGGAAGCTACACTTGGATAATTTTATTCTCAGCTTATTTTCTCTGAAAGCAGCGAGTACTTTCTTCAAATTTTCAAAGTGTTCCTCCACGTTCCTGCCCAGGATCAAAACGTCGTCTAGATAGACTTGTGCGACCGGTCCTAAGAGGTGGTTCAAGGCCATTGTCATCGTGCGGGCATAAATGCTAGGAGCATTCTTATGTCCGAACATCAAGCGAGTGGGACACCAAAGGCCCTTCCTTGTCCTAAATGCCATCAGCTTTTGTGTCTCCTCCTCTATCTCTAAGGCGTTATACGCGTCCAATAAATCTACGGATGTAAACACGGTATTACCCCCTAGGGACGTAAAAATCTCGTCGATTGAAGGCAGAGGGAACACGTCCTGAATGCTATGGGAGTTGAGGTACCTGTAATCCAAACACACTCTAGGCTTTGAACTATTCTTTTTAGCCACTACCAGTAACGGAGACGAGTGGGGGCTGTACCCTGCTTTGATGTACCCCTTTTTCAGTGCAGAATCGGTGAAATCATCGATGTCTTGCAAGTACCGATGCGGTAATCTGTATTGTTTACGAAAAATGACTTTCGGGGCATCGGGTAACAGCTCAATCTTAAATTTCTGAAGCGGACAGACTGGGACAGCATCATCATCTAGTGCCAATACATCGTGGTAGTCCATGAGGAGCTCTAACAGTTCCTCCATGTACTCTGGCTTTTCGAGAAGACAGTTTTCTGTTTCTTCTTTGGACATCTTCTCTTCGATGATTTCTTTGTACACTCGCCTTAACTCTGTCTTCGTAAGACCCTTTGAGCAGGTAGCTACATTGGCAGAAACTGTTCTCTGGTGTCCTCTATCGTCTGTGCTTCTTCTGATCTGTTTGCTAATAATCGGATACCCTTCTCCTAGATACACACCTTTATTCAGATAAAAGGATTTGTCACTCAAATTTATATAACTGAGGATAACTGTGTTATCCCTCACTGGACTAATTGTATTCGCAACGTACAAGGGTCCTTTCGTGAAAGCTGGTGTCATTATGCACATTCGCTCCAGTTCTATATCATCTTGAGTTTCCGGTCGGAGTTTTAGATATCCGCATGATTGACTAGGCAAAACAATCTTCTCAATTACCTTTAAATTTATCTTAAATTCTTCATCCATCATCAAATAACCATCTCCTCCATGGTCATTGCTCTCCAAAATTTCCAAATCTTCGGATTGGCCCAAATTTTCTTCCATAGCTGAGGGAGTGTGCTTGAGTCTGGGTCTGGCCCCTCGGGAATCAGCGCTGCGATGAGTGAGGGGTGGGTTCCGGAAGCCCACTTGGTCCCTTTTCATCTTGTCTGGCTCCCCTTGAGCTTCTCCTTTCAAGGCAGTTTCCCTGTCTCTTTTCCTCTGTATAGGCGCTGGCAGCTTCTTCGAAGTCCGAACTGAAGAGGTTGTCTTCCCTCTCTGGGACACAGACAAATCGACCTTCCTATAGGAGCGAGGTTCTACCGCGGCGTGTACGTTATTAACTGGCCAGGCGGCCTCCCTATGAGAAAGATGCTTACCCGCGTTGCGTGCGTTATAAACTGGCAAGGCGGCCTCCCTACGAAAAAGATGCTGATCCGCGTTGCGTGCGCTATTAGCTGGCAAGGCGGTCCTCTTAGGAAAAAGATGCTTATCCGCAGCTCGTGCGGGTTGGTTTAGCGAAAATTTGGTTCGAATCCTTTGTTCCCCCCCCTCTCGACCCTCGGGCCGGGGGCAACTGCTCCTTTTTCTTGAGGTCCCTTATTACTTTAAGATTCCCTCCAGAAACTTCTCTAACCAAATAAATTCCGAGTGGGTCGGCAAAGATCGGAATGTCTACCTCTCTATCCTCCTTGATAGACATCTGTGCAGAAA
Source organism: Trachelipus rathkii (assembly GCA_015478945.1). NCBI lineage: Eukaryota > Metazoa > Arthropoda > Malacostraca > Isopoda > Trachelipodidae > Trachelipus > Trachelipus rathkii. The sequence continues at coordinate 11,681 of JABUQX010095630.1, forward strand.
AGAAGTTCAAAGTTATGGGAATGTTAGACAAAACATTGCTACCCAAAAGAATATCCCAACTATTCTCTCCATCGTTATCGCTCACTTGGAATGTAGTGAGGTAATGCTTTTTATGTAGGCGAAGGTATAGTTGTATTTCTCCTTTTAAGACCGTTGGCTTACTGTTCACCCCCTGTACTACTAAATCGGTCTTACGGAGGACTACTTTAAAGTTTCCCTCTTTTCCAATTGTTTGAGCCGCCGGGCGGTGACGATACTGACACTGGATCCTGTGTCAACCAAGACTTTGGTCTTCGCCTCCCTACTACTCAAAGATGGAGCAAGGTAGACATTGGTGTAAAAGTGTCGTCCCAGCCTAAAAGGTTGCTGCACGACTTCTTTTCTTTTTCTCTTAACTTCCCATCTTTTTTCCCTATCTTTAAACTTTTTTCTCACACGTCTCTTCTCTTTGCCCGACTCTAAAAATTTTCATTCTCTATCCTACCCTGAGGATGAGAAAGTTCTTCTTCATACATCCTATCATCATACTCCACTTCTTCATTCACCTCAAAATCTCTTGGCTGGCTCTCAGCCATATATACTCTCGCGTTAGTCTTTACCTTCCCATCTGGGGGCTTGTACCCTCCCTTTTTCTTGGGAAAGGTCCTGGGCCCTCGCTTGTCTGGGTAATAAGGTTCTGGCTTTTTCGCTCTTATCCCTTTGTCCATGTCCATCTTACTGTTGTATGGAGTGAACATCAGCGGGGTTTCTGGGGTAGGTCTCCAGGGCGGTGCTCCTCTACACTTAGGTTGCGACCCCCTTCGATGGTATGCCATGCATTCTCGGCAGTAGGGCAATTCCCAACGGCATGCTTGGGACGAGTGACCCACTGATTCACAAAAGAAGCACACATAGTGTTCTTTTAACTCCTGGGCTGACATCTTTAAGGTGCCCCTATATCTCGGTGTACCATACCCCGTCTTCACTTCTTCTCTTTTCTTTTGAAAAGTATTATTCGGCTTTACCTCATCTCTCCTCCTTTGAGGAGTGTAGCTGGTTCTCACCTCCTCCCTTCCCTTCTCCTCATACCTTGGCTTCATAGGTTCCCTGTTGTCCCTGTATGAATTATTAACTCCAACCCTCTGTCTCCCTCCCGATTCTTCTTTGGCCAAGAGCACTCTAGTGGTGCGGCTCTCATTTGGCCTTCTATACTCATCTTTTAATAAAGCTCCATTTGAAATTTGAGACAGCTTTTCGATCAATTCATTTAAATTCATCTCTGTATCGAATACCCTAAGGATCTTCTCTCGTAATCTGTCTCCATCTCTTCTTTCATTTACGTTTTGAATGATCTTCCCTGTAACCAATAGGTTTATCTGCCTGGAGTTGAAGATTGCTTTATCATCCAGATCATGCAGGCGGCTCTGGTACTTCGTTAACCGGTCTTTTAGTTCTAACACGAAATCAGTAAAAATTGAGTCTCTCTCCCTTCTATATTCTAAAAATTCCAACATTAAGTCGAAAACGGTTTTCTTCTCTTCCGGTTGTAGAAAAATTTTTAACTGGGCGAGAAAGTCTGCTAATCTGGTAAATTTTGAGAAAGAGTTATCTCTGAGCATATATTTTCTTGCTTCGCTATTTTGATCGGATGATATTGCCGACTTTGCAAAAGTGATCTTTTGACTTTCATTTAATGGGCCTAAAGCATCTAGTTGTGCATTCAAAGAAGTAATGAAATCTGGATATAAGATCCCTTTCCATATTCTTGTCTTAAGATGTCTGCCAAATAATTTCAAATTTTCGGGAATCGTTGGAAAAGCGGTGTTAAACAGATTAGTTGGGTAATAAGGGGCGCTCCAATTGGTTGTGGAGGCATATAGGGGTATCCTTGCCATGCTCCGGGGTAAGGAGGGAACTGGTTAGGCATGGTGTAATTGCCAGGTGGCATGCCTGTGTAATAGAAAGGTGGGGGCATCGTCCCCGTTGGTAAAAACCCATAATGTGAGGTGTTCTGTCCTGCTGGAGCACCTTCGTTGTTGTTTCCTCCCATAACTCCTCCTGTGAGGACGCTGGTTTGTTGTTGAGCGTTGTTAGGCCCAGCAGGGGTTTGGGCCGATCCTATGGCTTGGTTCTGGATCGGTGGGGGCCCGTCGAGTCCCCATGGGGAGGTGTTCTGTACTTCGGCACCCTCCCACTTGCTTTCATTGAGGTTATGAGTTTCGAACCCACCCCAATTCCTACGCACTTTCTTTTTAGTAGTAGTGTCAACAGTAGCAGGCTTGAGCTGTAGATTCAATGTGTTGTCCAGTGCAACCGCTTTTTGCATGTATGGTGGAGTTTCTCGACCTGTGGGGGAGGGGGTCCCTCCCTTACTATCTGGGATGCTTGGCTAAGAAGAGCGGTGTAGGGGTTCTGACTGGCCCTTGGGTTCAAAGGAGTTAGGATGGGGGAAGTCCCTGGGGGAGCGTGTCCTCCTTCTTGGGTTATGGGCGTTTCATCTCCGCCCCCCCCTCCATTTGCCTGATCTGAAATATGACCTTCGTCATTACCGTCTCCGTTCACTCCGAGATTCTCTTCATCTCTCTCTTCGTCAGCAGCACCGTTATCTCCGATCTCCGAAATTGGTTTCTCCGCCATTTTGTTTTTTCGTAATCACAAAATAATGCACAATAGGTCGGTATGACACTTAACTATCTCTACTGTATACGTGCTAAAGCAGTGTCAACCAGTGTTGAAATTATAAATGTTGTCTGCGGACCCTCTCGATACTACTATATATATATATATATATTTATATAGATTTTTATTAAAATGCGAAAAATAGTTGTAGGTGGTTCCCACTATTCACTCTATAATGTCAGAATGGTGGAAAACTCAACAGAAAAATGTTGTCCGCAGATCTCATATGCTACTACTTCTACTACTCAGACTATCTTTTTACTACCATGCGATGTTTATTTCACCTAATTGAGGTGTTTTAAACAGAAAATCTTCATAAAAATTTTATCGTTTTTTTCGCCAACTTATAGGCCCCTAATATATAAATATATATATTTTATATTATATTTATAATAAATAAATATAATAATATATATATATATATATATAATATATATATATATATATATAATAATATAATATATATATATATATATATAGTCTTAAAATTTCTTAATTTTAATTAGCGTTTGGGAATATGGCTGCTCAGGCTTTCCTTGAGCAAAGGTGGGGATTAATAATCCATGGGGGATACCTCTCTATAGGGTAGATACGTGTAGATATATATATATATATATATATATATATATAATATATTATATATATAGTATATATATCTAGTA
>JABUQX010095630.1:20000-24877 GCA_015478945.1 Trachelipus rathkii
TGTAAATATAGCCCTCCCCCCCCTCCAGAAAGATTTGGTACAAAGGTTGTGTACAAAGCACGGAGACAGGTAATACTAGCTCTCTCCGTTTGTACCGGATATGACGTAATAATAATAATAAAAATGAAAAACGTCATTTCCGGTGCAGCTTTGTTAAAAATAGATTAGGTTATGTTATGTTAGGTTAGGTTAGGTTAGATTATGTTAAGTTAGGTTAGATTAGCAATGAGCAATGAGATTTATATATATATATATATATATATATATATATGTTATAATATAATTATATATTTATATATATATGTATAATATATATATAATATATATATATATTATATAATATAATAATAATAGATATATATATTTATATATATATAATATATATATATATATATATATATATATAAATATATTAATATATATATATATATATATATATAATATATATATATATATATTATATATATATATATATGGGAAAGTTCTATATTTGAATCAGTTCATATTTTCTGAAAAAATTTTCTAAGTTCAAAAAAATTTCTAAGTTCAGAAAAGTTGTTAAGTTTTTTAAGAAAATTCTTTAGTGGCAAGCTTCTGGAAATTATGCCAGAAGCTTGCCACTAAAGAATTTTCTTAAAAACTTAACTTAACTTTTCTGAACTTAGAAATTTTTTTGAACTTAGAAAATTTTTTCAGAAAATATGAACTGATTCAAATATAGAACAATACCTTATAATATATATATATATATATATATATATATATATATATATATATTTTATAGATATATATTATATATATATATATATATATATATATAATATATATATATATATATATATATATATATATATATATAGTGACTCAATCGCCTCACGAACTCAGCGCGAGTCGATCTAATACCGACTCACGCAGCTTGTTTCAACGTACTCGAAAAATTTTCTACTGATCACAATCTTAAATTTTGCCCATATATATATATAAATATAATTTTGATATAGATACTTTAAAAATCTTAACGATTTTTTAATTATATAGTATATATACTTAAATATATATAGTATATATATATATAATATATATATATAATTATATATATATTATATAATATATATATAGATCTATATATATATAATATTATATATATATATATATGTCACTTTATAAATATAAATATATATAAAAATATATATTTTTTTTTATATATAAATATATATATATATATATAAATATTATATATATATATATATATATATATATATATATATATATATATATATATATATATATATATATATATATATATATATATATATATATATATAATATATATATTTAAAAAAAAAATAATATTTATATATATATATATATATATATATATATATAATATTTTATTTATAATTTTTATTGTATAATAAATTATTTATTAATATATTTTAAAATTTTAATTTCTATTAAATATATATAGATATATATATATATATATATATATATATTATATATATATATATATATATTGCATAGTTATTAAAAGAAAATTTATTTTATTATTATTTTATTTTATTATTATTTTATTATTACAAAATTCGTTTGGGAATTTTTTTTTTAATATACGTAAACCGGTAAACGTAAATTTGGCTGAACAATCGAATTGTTGATAATCGTTCAAAATTATCGATTATCGGAAAAATATTAATGCAATCGATATATAAAAAATTGGAACAAAGCTTCGATAGCGATATCCCTAAAAAAACGAGAAAATTAGCCGTTTAAAATTTCGGAACGTTATTTTTTATATTTTTCTTTAAAATATATGCGTAAAATACACAAAAATCCGTAAAAAAAACTTCAAATAATTCGTTAAAACCATTTTTGTAAATGAAATGTTTATAATTTTAATATACTATGTACGTGAACTCAAGTCAGTAATACTAAACAAATACCCAGCATTATATTGGAAGTTTAGCAGAATATGGCAAAAATGCAATAGCTCTAGGTCTCGCATGTTTAGCTTCTCAAAGTCACAAGCCTTACAAAAATCTCCCATCTTAACCGAAAGGTTAATATATTATACCTTTTCATGGCTTGCTTATTGTATCTAACAAACAAGCTAATAACATGCAAATTTCTAAAAAGCCTATTTTTTTTTGTTTGAAAACACAATTGTTTCCCAAACGAGAACTGTTAAATAGGCCAAGCTAAAGCTGAAAATGAATGAAATACATTAGCATATACCAAAATTAAAATATTACTCACCATTTTTAAGATAGGAAAGGAGCCACTATGACAACGTGAAATGTGCGTAAATAGGCCTACTCGTAATATAAAGTGCCTATTTTGTTAAAAAGTGCAATTATTATTATTAAAATTGATTGTCATAAATTAAATTATAATGTAAATTTTTTTTGTCAAAAATTTCACGTGAAATGTGCGTACATAGGCCTACTCGTAATATAAAGTGCCTATTTTGTTAAAAAGTGGAAATATTATTATTATTAGAAATTATTATAATTTATTGTCATAACCTTTTTTTCAATGTTTATTTACCATAAAAAGATGAAAATAAAATTTTATAATTTTGTAAAAAAACAACATTTGCAAAATGTAAACAGATGTAATTAGACTTGTTTTTTTTTCTATCCAATTACTTCTTATTAACATTATTAAACTTTTTTAACGATTTAAATTATAAATTAGTTTTGGACAAGCACAAACCGAAATAATATTTTAATGATTTTAAATCAATTTTTTGAAAATGGAATTTTTCAAAAAAAATTTAAAATTATTTATTTCAACGTTTTTATTATTTTCATTACTCTGCAACATTAAGGAAACTCTAAATGGGAGAAAAAACTATTAAATATAGATGTAACTTCAAATTTTGATTTTTCATGATTATATATATATATATATATATATTATATATATATAAAGTATATATAATAATATATATATTATATAAATATATATATATTATATATATATATATATATTAGGAATATGTGTGTATATATAATTTGAGACCAAAAAATTTCCCTAAGTTCAAAAAATTTCTAAGTTCAGAAAAGTTAATTAAGTTATTAAGAAATTTCTTTAGTGGCAAGCTTCTGGAATTATGCCAGAAAAATGACCACACTTTTTAAAAAACCCTAACTTAACTTAACTTTTCTGAACTTAGAAATTTTTTTGAACTTTGAAAATTTTCGGTCTCAAAATGTGTGGGTCGCTGTCTACAGTATTGCCATATATATATATATATATATATATATATATATATATATATATATTATTATATATATATATAATATATATAATATACCGTAAAACGGGGTAATTCGGTCCACGTGGGGCTATTCGGACCACATGGGGCAATTCGGTCCAGTGGCTCAAAATAGCCTATACGATGTAAAATATATCTTTAAAGATGTAAAATAATGTGGTTTTATGTCTTAGGTATTAATTTTTTATGAAACCTTTAATTTAAGTCCATTAATTTTGTGATTTTTTTTTTTTTTTTTTTTTCCTGAACACTATAAAATCGGGTAAATTTTAGGCTTATTGCTAAGAATCATACAGGTCAAAATAATTGCACTACATTATTGGTACCAAGATATAGTACTTAAAAATAGTTCATAACCTTAATGCAATCGTTGGAGTCATTCAGGCAAGAGATAAATATGTTTTATTATAAAAATTGTAACACGGGGCAATTCGGTCCAGGTTTAAAAATTTGCGTGGGGCAATTCGGTCCACATTGAAATCTTCATTAAATTAAATTTTTTAATACTCTTTTACAAAAAGATGTCCGAAATATAATGTTTAAAATAATTTTTACACTTTTACAGCAAGATAGGTAGGTAAAGTTTTTCCACATAGGCCTAATTAACTTGTACAATTTTTTTCAGCAAGATGGTTCACACTTACGCAAAAGTAACACAGCAGGGATACAAAGGGATACTCTGATGATGATGTTGCCAGACCCTTAAGCCGTTTTCGTTCTTGCATTGGTTCTTACGAAACGTAATGGGACGATAATGAAATTTTTGCATTCGTTTTTTGTCAAAACAGCGTTTGCGTTCGTTTTTGTCAAACAGCGGCAAATCGATAAAAAAATGCTCACAAAACGTAAAGAATTTCCTTAATTCTGTGTAATATAAATAAAAAAGAATTGCAACCTTAACAGAATTAAGTACATTACAGTTTCGTTTTTGTCCAAACAGGCAAACATCGTAAAAATCGCTCACCAAACAACGAATTCTTAATTCTGTGTAAATATAGAATACAAAATAATTAAGGAAATTCCTTACGTTTGGTGAGCATTTTTTTTACGATTTTGCGTTTGACAAAAACGAACGCAAACTCGAACATTTTATTAGTTTTCAAACCCAATTTCTTAAAATAATATTGTAATACCATTATATTTAAAAAGAGACCTAAAACACTTGAGCTTGCGTTCATTTTTGTCAAACAGCTTTGCGTTTATTTTGTCAACCATTGCAAATCGTAGAACAACGCTCACCAAACGTAAAGAATTTCCTTAAATCTGTAATAATACAGAACCACAAAGAATAGCACCTTTACAGAATTAAGGAATTCCTTACGTTAGGCATGAGCCTTTTTTTACGATTTTGCAGTGTGAAAAAGGCGAAAAAAAATTGAAGATTTTTTAAAATAATTTTTTTTTTTTTTTTTTTTTTTAATTATTTTTTTATTATTTTTTTTTTTTTTTTTTTTTTTTTTTTATTTTTTTTTTTTTTTTTCTTTTTTTTTTTCTTTTTTTTTTTTTTTTTTTTTTTTTTTTTTTCTTCTTTTTTTTTTTTTTTTTTTTTTTTATTTCTTATAATTTATTTTTTATTTTTTTTTTGTTTTTTTTTTTT
>JABUQX010095631.1:5000-10000 GCA_015478945.1 Trachelipus rathkii
ATATATATATATATATATATTATTATTATTATTATTATTATTATTATTATTATTATTATATATATATATATATATATATATTCATCTACCTTTTTCTCCCCAAGACTGGTGGTAAGTGCGTAAAAACAAAGCACAGAAAAGAAAAGCAGGACAGGAATATGACAAAAAAGTCGAAAAGAAAGACCAGCCTTAGCCCCCCTCTGTACCATTAATTAGTAAGAACTCGTTGCAGTCAGAAAAATCCACCCTATAGCTTCACGGGACTGCGGACGGACCCTCACTATGGTAAATCGTCAGTGTAAGTGTTCATCCCTTGGCCCCAGGTGCGCCACAACCATACCCCCTCACAAAAACCCCGCCATTCTCTCTTATTACCACCTCTGCCAAACTCACATTCTGTCCTTCAGACATTCGTTTACTTGACTCAAATCCACTTTTTCTTCTGATCTCCCAGCCAGTGCGGTTTTCAACACACTCGCCCACTATACATCCGCGTAAAACCGACTATCATTCATCCTTTCCACATGACCAAACCATCTCAACATTCACTTTCTTTTATTCTCTCGTTTACCCTTTTCTTCACACCACACAAACTCTCCCAAATATGTTCACTCTTCATTTTATCAATCTTCTCGCACCTAGAGCATGCTACCCTAAGGATTGTCCATCTGAAACATTGAATTTTAGATCTAAACTTCTTATTCCAGACCATAGTCTCGATACTACTACAATAACACAGGTAACAACATACCGTCACTGCTAAGACCCTAGCGCCACCCAAGCCAAAGATCATCCGCATAAATAGCGTTAGGGGCACCCTCCACTTCATCTCCATGCAATTCTAACACATTTTTCCTGTCACGCCCGCCCTTCAAATCTTTCATAAACCCCATCCAATATACAAATGAATAACCAAAACAGAGACATAACACAGAACCTGCCTCACTCCGCTATTAATACTAAACCAATCACTTTTGACACCCATTTATTCTTATATACGCCTCACTATCTTCATACAAACTTTTAATTCCATTTCAGAAGCCTATCACCAACACTACTATATCACTAACACCTGCCTAGACCTTCCCTATTAACCGTTTCATACCGCATGTGGCGAATCCAGTAAAACTTAAATACAAATTTATTGTTCCTCCTCCCTCATTTCTGTCTATCCATTTGCTTCAATGTAAAAAATTTGATCCACACATCCTCTACTACTCCTAAACGCACCTTGTTCTTCACCAATCAGTCCTTCAGTCACTCGGCGCACTCTTTCGACCAAAACACCAGCATATATCTTCCCTACAACACTCAATAAACTTAATACCCTATAATTTCTACAGTTCCCTTTCTCTCCCTTACCCTTATATAATGGTAATATTACTGCTCTCCGTCATCCCTCGAAAACTATACCCTTCATAAACGCTTTATTACACAATTTCAAGATCCAATCAATCACCATCTCGCCTCCATTCATGATCTTTTCACCAGTAATTTCATCTATACCTGCAGATTACCATTCTTCAACTTTCTCACTCTACCCATTTCCTCCTCTTTGCTAATAACCTCATCCCCAAAATACCTATCCTTTGCACCATCAAACCCACAGACATTCACTATCACCTCTTCATTACTGCCAATTATTATGACAGATTTCAAAGTGTTCTTTCCACACTCCACTCACATCCATTTCGTTGTACCAAAAAACATCCCTTTAACAATTATTCTGAGCAGGTTTTCCCTTATTTCAAATGTCTTAACCTTTCGCGCTTCCTTCCAGAAGAGCTTCCTATTCCCTTGTATGTCCCCATTTATCCTCCTTTCCAAACTGTTCATTTACCTCTTCCTTTCTCTTACGTATGCATCTTTTAGCATTCCTATTTTTCCTCGCTTATATAATTCCAAGCAATCTTTCTTTTGAAACTTCAACATTTGCTTTTAATACATTCAACCACGCTTTCTTTTTTACTTTTACCGCTTGCATCACCTCTTCATTCCACCACTCACTGTTATCATTCTTACTTCCTACTTTAGCACACCACATACTTCTTTTGCACTGCTAATAATGCTTCCTTCATTTGCTTCCAGATTTATTCAGTTTCAACTTGTTCACATTTAGGGACCGACCGGGGGGATTTGCCGGCGGCGGCCGGGGCCGGGCTGCGCTAATTTAGCCTGGGCCGGGGCCGGGGCCGGGGCCGGGTTAGCTTAAATTAGAAATGTAAGTCAAAAACACTGAAAGTCTTAAAACTTAGGATGAAAATTAAATATAATTTCAATTAATTAATAATTTTAATTATAAAAAAAGGAATACATTTAATTAATTCAATTAAATAAATATTTTCGAAAGAAATTTTTAGAAAATAATTGATTTTCTAGAAGAATAAGTTGTATTAAATATATATATATATATATATATATATATATGATCTAAAAATAATGAACACGTTTTTCAGGCATAGAGAGTCGCATATCTTTACGAGGTATAGATGGAATCAGGTAACGGAACAATTTGATCAAAAATCGGTGATAGACTACATGATAGTCTCCGATAAAAGGATGATAAAGAATGTAAAGGTGATCCCGGGAGTGTCCTTGGATGCGGATCATAGACTGTTGGTGGCGGATATGAAGATAAGAGGGAAGGGAAGAGTAAATGAGCAGAAGAGGGCAGTGATCAGAGTGGAGAAGTTGGCAGAACAAGAAACGAGACGAAATTATGAACGGGAAATGCAGGAAACCCTAAGAAATGGAGAAGAAAATGAAGACTTGCAGGATGTCATCAGGGAAGTGGCAGAGAAAACTCTGGTAAAAGATGGGTAGACGGTACTAGGAAGAGACATTAACACCGATTGGTGGAACGAAGAAGTTAAAAAAGCAGAATTAAGAAAAAAACAGAGAAAATGGAGGAAGTGGCTGAAAAGAAGAACAGCGGCAGCAAGGGAGGAATATGTACAGGCAAGGAATGAGGCAGAGAGAATAAAGAGGGAGAAAAAAAAAAAGATGAAGACAGAGAGAATGGCAGGAGAAATAACGAGAGATGTGGGCGAAGGGAAGAAAAAGCTATTTAAGATGGCGAAGGCGTATAGAAAACCAAAAAGTGTAACTAGAATTATAAAAGATAGAAACGGAGAGATTCTTATGAGACCGGAAGAAAGAAATGATAGATGGACCGAATACTATGAAGATCTGCTAAATGTAGAATACAGAGAACAAGAGGAAGAAGCTGCAGATCAGACGAGGGAGGAGGAAGAGGAGGATGAAGGCGGAGAGATAACGGTGGAGGAATATGAAGAGGCAATAAAAAGGATGAAGAAGGGTAAAGCTCCAGGAGAGGATGGAGTGGCTGTGGAGTTGGTGTTGGAGGGAGGAGAGGAGCTGAAAGGGAGAATCATCAGTTTGATGAACAAGTGTTGGAGAGAGGGAAAGGTGCCGGAAAGGTGGGGCAAAGCAATAATAATAATACCGATATATAAAGGTAAAGGAGATGCTGGAAGCTGTAATAATTATAGAGGTATCTCACTGATGGACCATCTGACGAAAATATACGAAAGAATATTGGAGAGGAGGTTGAGAGAAAAGGTAGAGCCGAGACTCGGAGAAGAACAGTACGGGTATAGAAGAGGAAGAGGAACGACGGACCTCTTATTCACACTGAGAATGGTTTCGGAGAAGATGCTGGAATATGGCAAGAGATTCTTTGTAGCCTTCATCGATCTGCAAAAGGCATTCGATTCGGTGCCAAGGAAAAAGCTCTGGAGAGCTATGGAGAGGAATTATGGAGTGAAGGGTAGATTAAAGAAGGCGATAGAAAGTATGTATGACAAATGCAGTTGTAATGTTAGAACTGAGTATGAGAACGATAGATGTTTTGAGGTGAAAACAGGAGTCGTGAAGCAGGAAGTGTTTTATCACACTGCTCGTAGTATACTATATTTAGACGTGTGATCAGGAAGTGAAAGAGAGACTGGAGTAATTTTGAAGGGGACATAAGGCATAGCGGACGATCTGCGCCATGTTGGAGCCGAGAGGAAGAGAGGAGGCGATTCAAGAGGTGGTGGAGTTGTTTGCGGAGGAGTTGGAGGAAGCGGGGATGAAGATGAAATACAGAAGACAGAAGATATTTAACAGTAACCGGAGGAAATGAGGGAGGGGATGAGAATGATGGGAGAAGGAGATGGCTGAAGGCGGTAAAATACCTGCAATTATCTCGGAGGATGTTTTAACAGGAAGGGAGGAAGTGGAGAAGAGATTATGCGAAGAATGGAAAAGTATGGATTAGTTATGAAAGCGGTTTACCCCATGAATGAAAGAAAGAAACATCGGAATAGAGGTTAAAAAAGTGATTTTTAACAGCATACTGACTCCGACACTGCTGTACGGAGCGGAAACATGGACAACAACGAGAAGAGAGGAGAGTAGAATACAAGCGGCGGAGATATATATATATATATATATATATATATTATACATAAATATAAATAAGAATATATATAAATATATAATATATATATATAAGAAATATATTATCCAGGTATATATATATATATTTTTTTTTACAGTTAACACCACCACTCACGGGCAAAAGCCCTAAAATCTAGGAGGGCGGTGTGCTCCAATTTTTAAAGTCTGAGCAAGACGGAGCCAAGAAGAGAGTAACACACTCAGACGACCGACCAGTGACGAACCTGGGTCTTTCGCTTAGTTGGGCGAGTGCTCTAACAGCTGAGCTACCGGACGCCATTTTGGTGCTTGATCCATTCCTTCTTGACTTATACGAGCCGACTCCGCCGAATGTCCATTCTTCTTATCTTCTTATAATAAATAACTAAATCCAAAATGATGTTTGTTAATTTATTAATTTATTTAACTTTTGTTATATCAAAAAGAATCAAGTTTAAAATTTTGGTGCTCCTCCGTAAAATTAAAATAGTTTTTTATTTTGTTTAAATTTTATAAAATTTTGTATTTGTAATTCCTTTTTCTAAAACGTTTCTTCA
>JABUQX010095631.1:15000-24935 GCA_015478945.1 Trachelipus rathkii
TTATATTATAAACCTAACACGTATCCAAATTATATACAAAGAAAAAGGAATTACAAAGTCAAACGTTATGGGACAATAGTATTTTTTCGTTCTGTTATTTCTCTTTATACTAACTAGAATATATTAGTAATACAAATTCTATATCACAAAAAAAATCTTATTATACTTAATTTCTATTCTATTTCATTGGTCAAAGCTAAGTTAGAGTTCTCTTAATTCTAATAAATCATATTTTTTTGTTAATTACATATAATCATAGTGTTTATATGATTTATACTTATATATATTTACTTACAAATTATACTTTGTGTTATTAATCATTTACATGACAGCCTGAATTTATGTTTTATGATTTTTTTTCCTATAGAATCTAGTTAACAGCAGTTTATCCCATGTAATAAGAACCACAGCGTAACTATGCCGAGTTAACTTTAAGAAATGATAAAATATATCTGAGCGACAAGCCTGAAACATCTATCCATTAAAACTATGTAGACAGTGAAACTTTTCGTATTGTAATCATATTTCATTGGATATTCGCAAAGGTGCCAACAAACTTCAGAGACCCCCAACAGTGTGAAAAGTAGGACTGAACAAGACTCACAAAAGAACATAATCCATTGTCGTCAGCATTTATCAACACCTCTCTCCGCAACCACTAATGTTTAAAACTTCATCATATCCGTAAGCATTCTTACCACTTCAACCTAAGTTATATATAAATCAACACCACAAAAATAGATTTTGTTAGTCAATTAACGTAACCTAAACCCAGGCATTATACTAATGTAAAGTTACAAATCATATAAGACTTAAAGTTCTACTCATCTCGCGGCTGTGCCTAACAGCTGTCACACTCGGATGAAACATCCAGAATAGACTTCAACACACCTCACATCAACAGTGCTCTCCATGAATATATACCACAGCTCCTTTAGCTTAGACCCAAGCAATCTAAAACACACCAAAACGCGTAGCCATAAATTGGAACAGCTTCCATCCAAAAATCGACAGTTTTCAAGGCTCGCTTTATTACGAACACTTTTGCATATACAGTATATATTTCAAATAAAAAGAACATAATATAAAAAATAACATGCATTATCAGTGAGGTAAGTTTTTATTTTAAAGTATATTAATCCGATTCCATCACTTACCGTGACATCTTGGAGATTCTGTGAAAAATTTGAGCAAGTTCTATATGTTTCTCCAGAGATTCAGGACACCAGTTCTGAAAGGATGTACACGCATCTACTCGAAAGTAACAACCTCGACACGCGGCGACTAAACCAACGTTATTTCCTACATTTATACGGACTTCAACAGCACTCACTCGCTCACAGTGTCCAGAGAGAAGTAAACGTTCCTGCGTTTGATCAGTTATTTTAAGGCATTTCTATGTTCTAACCACCCCTCCCAAAGTTATACTGGCATGGTCATCACAGGAGAAAAACCACAGGGCTCTCTCGGTTTTAAAAATAATCGTATTATAACACACCCATGGACATATAATATGAATTAAGTCCTCGAAGTGTATGTTCAACATTTTAGATGATTAAAGGTGTGTACTATGATAAGTCACCTTTTCATGTCAACAAACTAGCAGCTGAATGATATTGTGCGTCGGGTTCAGATGAATGGCCGAAGGAACTGAACAGTGAAGACATGAAACTACGCACCTCCCGCATGAATGGCCGACAACACTCATTGGGTTTCCCCAATAGTTGCGATTACATACGAATACTTTTTAACATTCATCAGATGCAGATAGAACAGCGAACACCTCAGTATTCCATATTCCCACACCTCCTCCGAAGCTGGGTCACCTTCGATTTCAATTATGCGAGACGCATTGTGCCTCAGAAATGACACATACTCAGTCTTAAAATTACCACAATGCTTCAATGCATTCTGATATCTTCAAGTAATATCATTCAATCCGATTAATAGATTATAAAAGGTGAGTACTAATTACATTAGATCAAACTCTAATCACTATTACGAGTAAATACAAAAGATTAAAAATAAATAATATAATATGAACTACTTTCCATATCGTATATATATCGGAATAAAATAAATGATATAAATTAATCACATCGGTATGAGTGAATTAATCACGAGATAGTCCTCGTAAGATATCAACAACAATATGTAGATGAATAGCATGCGACGACGTGCGTGCACTTCTATCAGCGGCGCTCATGGTTAGCATCACGCCGAAAAATGTCGATGAGCGAAACGCGTATGCTAAACAACCCTAAACGCTAACATTGTATAACTGACTGATATCCTCTACTCCTCTCATCAAGACACCTGCAATCATAGACATAGAGCATAATTATCTGATACTGAGCAACGCCACTGACACGAGAGCGCAGATTACACTCCAGCTCAATAAGTGATACATCTACCGTATTATATCTAGTATAGATATTCATGTGTGGATCAGTTTATCACAACAACACAATAACCAAAAATACACAAGAAATATATATTAAACAGAGAATCCAGAAGAAATAAAGAACATCAAAAAATACAAAAAACCATAAGGCAGAAAGAGAAAGATCTAAAAAACAAACATAGAGATAATAATATTAAAAAAAAACTTATAAAATATATAAGATAAAAAAAAAAAAAAAAAAAAATAAAAAAAAAAATAAAAAAAAAAATAAAATAATAATAAAAATAAAATAAAAAAATAAAAAAAAAAAATTATAAAATAAATAAAATAAATATAAAAAAAAAAAAAAAATAAAAAAAAAAAAAAAAAAAAAAAATAATAAATAAAAAAAAAAAAAAAAAATAAATAATTATAAAAAAAATATAAAAAATAAAATAAATAAAAAAAAAGTAGAAAAAAAAACAAAATTTAATTTTGACTTTAAACCATAAAAAATAATAAAAAAAAAAAAAAGAATTCAACTAACAACATACAAACAATACTTATACAACAACTAATACTTAACTAAACAAACAAACATATAACAACAACAATAACATAGTACAAAAATTAATTTATCTTTTATATAATAATCATACTGACAACGAATATAATGCTGACGTATTACATTGTTTTATTACATTACTAATATAATTAGTAAAATGCCTAATTACAATAGGTTATAAAGAAATACTTAATAGATACGGTATCAATAACTAATAAATAAATCTAACAACACCTTGAAGCTAAAATTAACACAACTAATCATTAATACAATATAACTCCATTACTTTATACAGCATAGTATAAATGAACATACCTATATTAAGCACAGCATACATATACACAGAACTATATCTATTTCACAAGGCTATACAACGACACAACTATCAAGTCATACATCCCTTGGGTCATGAGGTGCGGTAATGTTACTTTTCTAAACGAAAATAAAGACAAATCTGACAGGTTCCTAATCGTTTTAGCCACTTTAGCTTGCTCCCAATGCCACTTGTTAACTTAAGTATCATTTCCGAATATGAAACATTGTAACGCACCAAAATGAGATGCTTTATCATTATATTGACTAAACCTTGTTTTTCGTTACGATATTATAGCTACATCTGACAACCATTAACACAAGTGGTTTTACTTAATAATTAATATAGCTAATCAATTAGCATTCATTCATAAAATCTATTAGAAAATAATGCTACAACGATCAAAGCATAACACAACTTTAAGCAAGTAAAATAAAAGTGTATTAACATTAACAAAAGGCGCCACACTTAACACCTGATAAATTACCTATTACATTGACCATACAAAATCGTGACCCTATTTCACACTTTTATCCAAGCTAATATCTCTTAACATATTAAAATGTATAATTTTTACATATTTGAACATATTAAGTAATATTATTAATACAAGTAGGATTATTATTATACATAATCTGTACCAATTTATCTAATACAGACCAATCGAATAATTGTAAACATAACAACAAAGATTTATCCAAACATAATTAACACTAAAATATAAAGTTATTACTATATTTATATACTATACCATCGAAATATATGCTTAACCACATAATAGCTTATAGCATTCATATAAAGCGGACATAGTTCATTAAACCTACTGCCACTAATAGAATAGATATATGTACAAAGCGTATTGATTATTGGCTATAAACCACCCTCTAACATCACCTACTATCTTCAATAGTTGACTATCATGCACTTAATCCTCCTGAAGAGTATGCACTGGCATATTCATATCAAGTCGTATAATGTAGACTAATAGTTATACAATACTCGATTATGTTTCCTCTTTTCTCGCATATCGCAAACAGGAAAGCCACATCATCAACAAAATTCCCTTAACCAAAGTGACCAATCTATCAAAGATACCAACATCTGGAACTATGAATTAACACCATCTTCATCAAAGTGTCACTCGTTTTGAGTATAACATCAATTGACCTATGAATAATAAATATGAGTGAGTATATGAGTAAAGACTAGGAGTTACATAAGGGGCACAGGCCCAAGATAGAGCTGTGCCACTATTAAACCGCTTATATAGAATACACCCCTTCAGGATACCCCGAGATGGGTCTACTGAGTGCCATTTCTCTGGGTATAAGTGCATACTCCATAGTAGATGCTTATCATTGCTTACAGTGGGTTATCAAATCGTTCACTACTGATATTGATGCAAGCACTGATATAGTTACCAATATCTACGCTAAGTTTTTGAATATGATATATTACTTGATAAGTGAGGCGGTGAGTCTTAAAAATAGGTAGAGTGGATATAAAATAATTATATTATGATTACCATCCTGAAAGCGTATAGGTGTTATACAAGGGGCACATTATCCCCTAGGTAGTGATTATCTCTCAGAAATAGTTACTGTTTATATATATATTATATATATAGATATATATATTCTTGGTTAGTGAAAACTGTTTATTCGTAAAGTATAGTATACGTATGTTATAAATAATATACTAGTGACATATGTAGATAATGTAACTACTTATATGTTAGAATAATGATGTGAAGTTTTTTGTAATATAGATATACTAGTGCATATACTGGACGATGAGTATGTTAGTAAACGGGTAGCCTAGAGGTTAAGTTTTGTATTGAGTATATATATATAATAGATATATAGATAGGTTATAGTGAGGTTATATTGCCCTAGAATTTTAGCTAATGTCTATGTATTTATTCTATAGGTATCATATTATTGTATAATATTATACTACATAAACGAGTGACACTTTAATGAAATAGATATAGATTATATACTATGAGTTAAATTCATATAGTGCCATAATGAGTTGGTATATCTTTGATAGAATTATTTCACCATGTTACATATGAGTTTTAGTATTTTGTTAGATTGATGTGGCTTTCCTGTTGCCGTATAGCTAGAGAAAAGAGGGATACATATCGAATAATATTTGAGTATGACCTATTAATGACTATACTAATAACCTTAATATATTGGAATATAGTAGGGATATTTTAGGATGTTAGTACTTGAATTATTCATACGTGATTAGTTAGTATATAAGAGTGCAGTTGCTCTGTTATGGCGTTATACAATGATAACGATTAGTTGATTCTTCCTGAGTTATGACATGGCTGAATGATTGATATGTAGCCGAACTAGAAAGAAAACCTTAACATTTGCCTGCTAAAGCTTTGTTGGTTAAGCAAATACCATCGCAATCGATTTGATATGTAGGTATAGTACACGAAACTTTATGGTCTCTGTGGCTATGTGTAAGAGAATAAACTGTGTTATGTTTTATCAATTATTCGTTGGTCTGAGTACTATGATAATATGGAGACAAGAGTATTATGATATTACATCCTTGCGCTATACCATATATTACTTACTGTCAATGTTAAATAAGTTAAACAGTTAATTATGTTAGAGGATGATGTTCTGAAAGATGTGAGTATTAGGCTTCACGTAATTCTGTTATATGGCAATGTTAAAGGTACTTTAGCTAAGGTATTAATATGTGGTCGTCATTATGTTGAATGTTAAACAACATTTAATTCTTAGGCTAAAAGTATGATGTTAGTTATGTCAGTATGTACGATTATTTTGCTATTGTTCTATATGATGCTATGTTAGCTTAATTAATGTGAAAAACTCCATATTATTATATATATATATATATATGTAGACATATATTACGTAAGAATTTAGTATATTAAAGAATTCTTCTATATTTTGCGTTATGATATATATAATACGAAATGCATACTACTAAATATGCATCTGAGTAAATCAGTTGTTATATAGTGTAATATTTAATACCATGGTTAGATTATGAGCTTACGAAGATATAGCTTGTAAATAAGTTATTAGATGTTATAATAGGTTACGTTTGTATTATGTGCATAGTGACTAGGTTACTTTACTGCTGCTTAAGTATAGGAGCTTTGAGTTAATGGATTAGTTGTTATATATTTCTTAGCAGCTAAGGTGTGTTATAGATTTGATTAATTGAACATTATATTCTTAGTTTCTGGTAATAAGCTATGTGTATATAGTCTTTATTAATGTGTATAAACAATGTACTATCTATAGTCATAATTATTCGTTTTGAGTAGTATTATATATATAGATACTATATTTTATGTATACATATGTTTATTGTTTTGTTTAGTTGTATATAGTTGCTATGTTGTTTGTTTGTTGGTTGTGAGTGAGTTGATTAGCTTGCTTGTTGTTGTTGTTGTTAGTTAATGCTATGTTGATTTTATTATATAGAGTTCATAAATACGTGAATAAATAATATATACTCCTTATATTGTATACTTGATATGGTTCGTTCGTGGCGTTGTACTTGTTGTACTTTTCTTAACTGATTGGTTGATATAGATAAGAATCTCGATTATAATTTACCATATTAAGGTATGTTTATATCGACATACGATATTATTTACCGTATACTAAGAGTACAGGGACCATTTTTTCGCTATAATATGATCTATTACTGTACAGCATATAGATAGACAATATAACAATACTCCATCGCCATCTTCATACATTATGGTTGTTGATATTACTTCACGAAAGGAGCTTCGTAGATACCCTAAAACTAGATTATTAGTGTCAATTACATTATGTTTCGTATAAATCGAATGGATAATAGTACTATAAATATATATTACCTGTATTCTCAAATATTGGAGGTGCATAGTTAAATAGACCTTTTATCTTATATATCTGGTATATAAGAATCTGTTATAGATTATCGACAGAGAGTACATATGAAACGAGCTTGTAGGTAATAGGATATGCTAAGTATAAGTAGTCAATCTGATTATAGGCTACGAGTCTACCATAATGATAATCCGATATATATATATAATATATATATATATATATATAATTATATAATATATAATTATATATATATAGGATGACAGCTGTAGAGGCTTATAATAGAGATAGATGTTGCTATTCATAACTGTGAGACATACTATAGTATATATAAGTTAAAGTATTGAGTACTACTACAAATCATAAAATATGAAACCATAATGAATGATTATATGTATCACGCATTATACATGCGTAACGTGATATAGACTATATCTTACTGTATTCAGTCATGCTGAAAATATTATAACATCTTTGTATTTGACATTTGAATAAATGTATATCATTTTAAAGTCTCATCTTAGAGATGTTACATACTCGAGACTAATATCAATAGCTGCATAGTGAGGTGTAAATACTACGATTATATTACACACGAAACCTGTGTGAGTTTTATCCCGTATATTAATGCAGTATATCATAGAATATATGCTTAACGTTAATAAACTATAACCAGGTAATACGTTTACTTCATCTCTGGCTATTTAGAGCGAAGTGAGTGCTGTTATATGATTGAAATCCGAAATGATGCAGAAAATTATATATAATTTATTTGTAGTATACCCCGGCATGGAGTTGTATTATTTATATGCTTACATCCTTTTCAGATGTGTTGATAATCTACTGTAGTATGAAACTATATTAGAACTTGCTCCAATATTTTTTCACATGATAAATCCTATGTACCCCCTAATATAGATAGGTATATTAATAGATATTTAATATAATATTTAATATATAAAACTATATTGAGTATGAATAGTTATATTATATTTAAATGTTCCTGTTATATTGTGAGGATATATATAAATTATATGTATATTACACCATGATTAATAAACTATGAGTTTAACTGTTACCAACTTATGTACTGACTTTTGATGGTTGATAAAGGATGTTTAGGGACGAGGACTGTTTAATTCATAGTACAGCCTATATGAGTATGAGTGTGGTTAGTAATAGTATTATTCAAATATTATAGAGCTTATTTAACTAGAGAATAAAAAACTTTACTTTGTTATGTCTATTACCCATAGGTATTAATGCTATAGTTAGTAGGTTAGTTGATTATGCTAAATATTTATTGTTAAATAATATACTATGTTAATGAGTAAATATAAACATTGTACTGAGTTGTATTGTGTAGTATACATGCTTTGATTATATAGTACGATATGGATATGTTTTTGTGAGTCTTAGTAGCATAACTAATTTTACTGTATTGTATATAAGATTTGAGACCTTTGTTAATGTTACCAGTTTATATTCTATGTAAATACTTTAAGATGTGTCAGGCTTGTCGTAATATATTATATTCTTAGTATAGCCTTAGGCCATTTAATTATATATGTGAGTACGAAAAACCTTTGTATTTACAGTTAGCATCACTTTTCGTACTGGTCGTTATGATAATTACACAAGGTTTATGGTAATTTTTAGTTAAAATATATAATAACCTATAGTTAATTAAATTAACATTTATGTTAGCAAATGAACTATGCATTGTACCAAAGTGTGTATAATAAGTTTTACATGATTATTTATGTGGAGTATGATTAGTTACTATTACTGTTAGTTATAGCTATTAGCAAACTTTAGTAATCTGCATGATATATATATATCCAGTGATTATATATATCCTGATTAAGGTGTGTAGGTTTGTTGTATTTATATGTTACATGTATATATATTCATTAGTTCAGTTGATTCTATGTTAGCTTTTATTTAATTGATGATTAAACTGTTGTTACGTTATATGAGTTATATTAATACCATATTAGGTCTAGTATGATAAATTACATCACTAGGTTATGAGTATAATTATATTGTTTTAAATTATATAATTACTAGTCTTAATGTAAATAAAATAAAATAAACAGTACGAATATATGTTAAAAAGTGTAAGTAGGTTAACGTCTTTGTTGCTATATATTAGTATTAACTTTACTTGATTGTTATGTGAGTGGAACTATGATAACGTTTTAAATCAAGCTTAATTTCCTGAGGTTATTAGAGATAGGTGCAAGTTATGTCTTTTGTAGTGTTATATATATACATAGTTTTAGATGATTCTAAGTAAGTTTTATTAATAGAGTAGAAAACTTTGTACTGATTTAACATATATTGATTGATCTTTGTATAAAGAACTTGATTATTTATAGTTATATTTTTATTATCCATAATAAATACTCGGAAAATGTGACTTGACATCAAATTAAGATCAATAGATCTATATGGTTATATAGATGGCCAGTAGAGGGGGCTGTATAAATGGTGGCCGGCATTGGTGGTTGAGTTTAACTGATTACTAAAATTTTAGGGTAGATAAAAACATGACAAATTTTAGTAAAAAATTTGACCTTAAATCAATAGATCAATTAGATCACAACGCCTCAGGAGGTGGAATCAGGATTAGGTGGTGATATCTGTATAGATGTAGTTGGGTAGTTTTGGAATTTACTGATTTTATACGTGATTTAGGTATGTAAAAACGGTACTAATTTTAGTATAAATATAATATGTACCTTAATTATCAAAAGATCTATAGTATTCAAGGATAGAATGGAACAGATA
>JABUQX010095632.1:0-50000 GCA_015478945.1 Trachelipus rathkii
AGAGATCGTCAGAAGAGTAAACTATTATGATGAGGCTTTGCTAAATCAGAATAGATTTTAATATCAGTATTCTCAATTTAAATTCTTCGTGAGCTTTTTCTTAGATTATAAATACAATACAAAATTAATTATATATATGAATTATTATATTTCAATTACTATTCACAATATAATATGTTATTTATTTTTATTCTATACTAAATAATTGATAGATATATAGGATTAGAGAGAATTAATTCGATTAAAGTAATAATTATAATAAATAATTATAATCTTAATTATAAGTATATACATTTTAAATAGCTTTAAGCATGTATATGTAATTTAATTACATTATATAAATTATAATTAAGAATTATTATATTATTATTATTATAATTTTATTTATTATTATTTTTATTAATATTATTATATTATAATATAATTATAATTATAATTATAATTATAATTCAATATAATATAATAAATATAATGTAATAATTATTATATTATATTATTATATTATATATTATATTAGTTATTATATATATTAATTATTTTATTAATTATATTTATATTATATGTATTAATTATTATTATTATAATATTATTGAATGTATTATATGTATATATTATTTGATATTAATTATTAGATTATTAATTATTTAATTAATATAATATTATTATATTATGATATAATTATGATTATTATTATTCATTATATATGATTAATTATAATTATTAGAATTAATACTAGCAATTAAAAGAGTTGTAATGTAAAATATAATACTTATAAGATAATATAAATTTAGATATAAAATAAGAATATATTAATAATTATAAATTTAAGATAATAAATTAATATTATATTATTAATCACTGAGAGACGGAGAAAATTATATGAGTATTTACTTTAACAAAAATTCCGTATATCTATGAATTATATATTATATTAATACTCTTATAATATTTTATTATTATAGATTATTATTATTATTATTTATTATATTATTATTATATATCAATAGATTATATTATTGGTATATTTTTATCCGGAGCCCATCTCTGAATTTGATTAAAGATTTCAAGAAGAAATACATAATAATGTATTAATATTAAAGAAAAAATAAATATAGATTAGCAAACACCAAACGAAGTGTTGAGTTTAGTTAATTTCAATATTAAAAAGTTGATTAATGTGTGAAGTTATGTGAAGTACCTATGATTACGCTGTAGGGCATGTAAAAAAATGAATATTCCAGCGTAAACATAACACCCAAAATCCCAGGCACACTCTCGTATGACCACAAGCCTTAAGGTTTAGTGCGGCAAACTAATAATACTATTAAGTATTATATATATTAAGAAATATATATATTAGATATAATATATATAGATATTATATATAATAGATTAATTAGATATATATATACTATATATATATACAATATAATAGTAGATAATATATATATATAATAATAAATAAGATATATATAATATATAATTAATAATAATTAATAATATAAGAGATTAAAGTATTATATATATATATATAATAATATATATAATAGATTATACATAAAGTAAGAGAAAATGATTAATATGTAACTCGTATGAACCCTTAACATTTTTAAGAAATTATTATTACAAAATAAAAACAATCATAACATATTTAATTAAAACGGAAAGATTTTGGCATTCAGTCGCGACTTTCCTAATAAAATGAAAATAAGTAAATAAAATTACGGGAATAATACAGGCTCTTCCGAAGTCGTATTTGAATTTCGACGCGTTAAAATACAGGTCTTCCCAAAGTCCGATTTAATTGGAAATATTTGCAGAAGACGTTATAGGGAAACCATTTTTTCGTCTTTTTTCTTCCAATTGATATTCATACATTAAATAGATATAGTATATTTATAAAATATAAATAAATTAATAATATTAATATATATATATATATAATATATATATATAATATATTATATATATATATAATTTTATATATAAAATATAATAGTATATAATAAGTATATATTAATAATTATCTAGCTAGTGTGACCGCAATTCTCTGCTCGTTTTTCAATATCGCATTCGCAATATAAAAATATATTGCAGTCACATTCACATCGCGAATATTAAAAATAATTATATCTAGCATTCTCATTCGCACCCCAACACACATGGAATACAATATAAAACAGTCCGTTTTGCTAATTTGTTAGAAATCTAATAACTTGAGATAAGTTGAGGTTATGGCAGTAATTTGAGTCGCACTCTGAATCTTGACAATTCGCTGACTGTAATTTATTGATACGCGAGTAAGTTGTTACCCGGCACCTCTCACTCGCGCACAGTATTTGAGCGAGCGCTTCACGACGGTCTGCATCAGTACCAGACCCCTCATCTACCCTAGGTATTGTTTAGTTTAAGCTTCATTTGTAACTATCATAAGAAAAAATAATTAACTAAAAGATAAATATTTGAAATGAAAAAACTCATTTAAGCAGAAATAAAAACACATAAATCGACTTATAAACTTCACAATTTTAGTTTAAAATAAATAAAATAATATAAAATAAATAATTTATTGTACATGTGATAATATGCGCTCGAGATCAACTGTTGAAGAATTCTTGTATATTCTCGCTTAATCTGTTGGCTCCTGGGATACTTACTTTTGATATTGTATCTATTGATATGGAAAAAGGTAATACTGTGCAATTAATATTGCTCGTAAAAAGTGGATCTAGTAGGAAATCACTAAGCAGCAATACAAGAAAGAATATCAGACTACGAGCAAGGAAGAAATAGAAAAGAAAAAGAATAAAAGATGAAAATATATCTAATACCAGCTTTAGAATGAGGCTGATGATTGCAGTGAAAGGTAAAGAAAAGGTAAGATGGACAGAAGGACAAAAAGACAGAAAAATGAACATGCATAAAAAAATTTCAGACATGAGAGTAACGGCAAAGTAGCCCCGTCCGCCGTGAAACAGATTCATGAAATAATTCTGCTTCAAACAATGAATGATTAGATACTTCCAAGCAGGTATAAAGATTCATCGACATTAGTCAAGATAAAGATAGATGCAGTAGAAGACTTTTTTATAGTGGTGACGCATGAGAAAGTATCACTCATCTTTCACAGTTAATAGTGACGTGCATTGCTTGTCCGCCAAGATGTAGCGTTGCCAGTGAGCGCTTCTTTAGTGATGCTGGTCTGTTCTATGATAGTAAGATGTATGTGTGAGATTAATCTAGTAGGGGGCTGGACAATAATCATATAATATAGCATTTACTAATATGATACTTAATTATATATAATATATTTAAATAGCTTTAAAAGTAACAATAATAATAAATATATATTATATTATATATTTATATATATTAATATATGTATAATAGTATATATAAAATATATAAATATAGATTATTATAATATATAATATAATATTATTATAATATATATATAGATTAAGATAAAGATTCGCTAAATATATTTTGACCGTAAGTTAATGGGAGCTGAAAATAGGTTGTAAAAAGGACAAAGTGCAGTAAACAGAGAAGTTATGCATGATTACCAAAATTACGATCTTTGGTGAGCATAAGGAGAAGGAGATTATATACTAGTTATAATATTATTTCAATTATAATATTTTTTAACATTAGATACAATTGATAAAATAAGGGGGCATTAAATTTTTTAGATAAAAATATATATATATTGATAACACTGAGATGAATGTATAGTCTTGACATAGTATTAGTAATATATATATATATATATATATATATATAATTTTAAAATTAGATTTCTAAGCGTAGCATCTTTTGTACATTTATTGAACTACATAAATCTAGTTAAGAAAAATAAAGAAAGATAAAAAAGAAATTCTTATTGAAAATCCAATTTATAGCAGATATTGATATGAATTATCCGAACATTTTATCTCTACAAGTTCATAGCACGATCGGTTTGGCGGAGTGAGGTTTTCACTTTTAGAGGGGTAAAACATTTATTAATACTCAGCCTAACAAGCGCTAAGGAAAAACTTTATTTATCTATACAAATAAAAAGGAAAAAAAAAAATAAAAAAAAAAAAAAAAAGGTATCATAAATATCTGTTCCGCTGTAGAGCTTGTAATTTAATCATGGAAAAAGATACTGCTCAATTAGAACAACTTTTTAGTTGTTAAAGGCAAAAAAAGCTCCATAATACAAAAGAATATAAAAATAAAGAAAAAAAGAAAGGTCAGAGCAACTCACAGACGAATTACTCATCTTTAATTAAAATAGTAAAAAATTATGTTTTTTGTTTTTTTTCTGTCAATTGTGACGTTCCTCAACTTTCTAATGATCCGTTGCGTATTATATACGTAATTTTAAACACCTATGTTGGGACATAGTATATAGATATATTATTTTAGTTTAGTAATGCATTATATATTATATATTTGTATTAGTGTTAGTGATATTAATAATATATAAATATATATATATAGAATATATAATCACTATATATAATATGCTTACTACCTCAGGCAATTATATTTTTCCCATTTTCATATCGTGGACACTTTCAAACGTCATGTCATGTAGCGATTACACGTAGAAAAAAATTCATCGAATTTTGTTATACAATTGAAAATATTATTTAAAGAAAATCCTAGAAGTTCATCGTATAATATAAAGGAAAATTCTATTTTTCGAATCTGATTGACTCTGTTTGATATGAGGTCATATAAATTTAATAAATCTGAATGTTATATTATACAGTATATAAAAATTATAATAATAAGTATAGATATATATTTATATTTATTCATAAATAATAAATAATAATCTTAATTAAGACTGGTAAATGATATAATAAAATTCGATCAATATAATTTTAAAAATAAAATAAAAATAAAATAAAATATATATAAAGAAATAAAAATAATAATTATCGATAGAGAGTTATTTTTTTTAAAATTTTTAAAGCAATTTATTTATCATTATATGCGATTAGTGGTTACTTCGGACTATGCTTCGCTAGCGCACTTCGATTAAACGATTGCTTCAGCGAGCGGTCGCAATGCATCCACAGAAGACAGAATAACATCCACTCTGTATGCATTAGTTTTTATTAACCAATAAATTATAATGAAAATAATTTAAACTACCTAAAATATAAAATAATTGGAAAGAAAATCTCATAAATATAAAAAAAAAAATAATATATATATATTATATATAAAGTATGTATATATTATTTAGTTATATAACTATATATTTATATATAATTATATATATTATATATTATTATTAAATAATTTATTATTTAACTTATTCTATATATTAATATATTAAATATAATAAGATAAATATTATAAAGTAAATAATAATATAGTTTACCGGTTCTATAGTTTAAACTTTATATACATATACTTTTATATAATGGTAATTATTAGACTATTACGTTGTATAGATATTATATTCATATATTCTATATAGGCCGAGTAAGGACTCATGTGGACAATTATCTATCCGCGCTGCGCGCATTGGAGGCTAGCTTTCAACGAAACGTTCGCTGAGCTGTTCAGCATCACAGTACTTGCATCATCATTCTGGTATATGTTATAGTTTAGTTCGTTTATATCTTGATATTAAATACATACTATAAAATATAATTTAACTACAAAAAATAGTATTTGAAAAATAAAACAATCTCCTTAACTATAATAACAGTACACAAAACCACTTAGTGATACATTCAAAATAATTAAAATAAATACATCTCTTAATTCTGATTTTTCCCTCGCATAAAATTATTTCTTAGTTTTTACCAACTTACAAGTATAATCTTATTGCTTCCGTTTAATATAAGTCTAATAAAATATATATTATAGTATATAATTATATATATCTGGACATCTTAATATACCTATATAAGGAATATATATATAATTAATTACTATAAATTATATAATTAAATAATATTATATAGTAATTATATATATATTTTACGGGTGCTAGTGTTGTGTTTGTGTTTGTGTGTGTGTGAATCACATAAGAAACACATACGGACTCTTATGTAATCTCTTTGCTATTAAATTTCGAAATTTTTCCTCGCCAAATAATATAAGGTCCTAACAAAAGCGCTGATGTAGCAACTTTTCCGGTCATTCTCCTTCTTTTTTCTTAAAAAAACAAAATATAAAAGCTAGCAACTTGAAATTAATTCTCTCCATCATAAAAAAAAAACTGGAATATAAAAATAAAAATTAAATCAAAAAGAATAATAAAAAAAATTGAAACATAAATTAATTTAGTGTACTAATGTCTATAACACAAAAAAGCACCAAAACATCTCCATTTTTCGTTTTTATTATCTCATCGTTTTTCTTTGTTATATTTTAATTTGTTTTTTTATTTGCATGTTTTGTTTGATCTGTTTTTTATAAGTGTGTTTGGCTACGATAAGTAGTAAGATTTTAATGTTTCATAGTTTACGTCTATTAAAGGTAATAAAACAAATAAACTAATAATCATATATATATATAAGTATTATTAATATCATATATATAATTTAATATTTATAAATAAATAAAGCTTATTATTAATATAATATATATAATATATATATAATTATACAATAATCTTAAAAATATTTTAAATATAGATAATATATATTTATAAGTTATTTTATTAGATGTAATAATATATATAATAAATAATATAATAATGACTAAAATAAGGGTAGGTAGTAAGTAGCTCTAACCCACCTATTTGAAGTCTTTATAAAATAAATAAATTGTAATGATAAATTAAACTTAAATTTTTATTAGAATAGGAAATAAAGAAACTTGTTTATAAAAAACTTCTTGAAAAGTAAGTATTCATGCGAAGTAAAATTTCATGAAAAAGTAGGCTTCTTGAAAAAGTTAGTATTCTTAAAGAGTAAAATTTCTTGAAAAATAGGCGTACAGGAGATTTTTAATATTCTTAATAATATAAGGGGAAGCCAGCTAGACATTAATACTCGTCTCTGCAGTAGAACGAAAAATTACGACATCCACGATAAACGAAACTTTTTAGTTCAGGCGAAAACGACGAAAATTTAAAAAAGATATTTTTAGAATACTCTCTCTCTCTCTCTTATCTCCCTCCTCTCTCCTCTCTCTTCCTCTATATATTATATTAGCTATAATTATTTATATATATATATAATAATATTATAGATACTATATATAATATATCTATTATATATTATATTTAATACCAGATATTATTATAAATTTGAAAATAGTATTATTATGATGTATAATGATATATAGTTAATATATATAATCATATCCAAGTAATAGATCTCAAGTTACTCACTTAGATATATATAACTATATATATTAATATATATAATATTATATATATAAGATATTAATATATATATAAATTTATAATAAATATATATATATATATAATATATAATACATATATATATTGATTATAATTTTCTTATACTTATGATATAATAAAACGATATATTATTACAGTCTATTAATCCTCCATTTAAATTTCGGATGGCTTTTAAGTTTGTTTATACACTGGAATTCAATTGTATGATTCTGTACAATTATTGAAACAGAAAAAACAACAAAATTCTTAATCTATTGACTGGATCTTCATATATAATAGATATAACTATTAACCATATAATAGCTATATATATATTTATATATTATATTATTATAATAATATTCTATATAATAGTAGTTAAGAAGGTACGACGATTTACAAATAGGAGGTAGGGTATTGTTATATATATTGCATGATATAATTATTTAATATTTAACAAAAAGTAAAAAGAAATTGGGGATATAGTATTCTTTGTTGGGGGCTCCATAAATCGCTTCAAAATATGTAACTAACAATTATTTCATTAAAATGTTATGATCACCTAAGTTGTAGAGCGAGTGAGGACGCCATGAACAGTTTTAATATTTATTCTAAGAAACTTCTACCAGCGGCGACAAAACGTACTTAACAAAATCAAGATCAGAATTAAGTTTTTTTCGTAAACACAAAAAAGACAAGCTAACGGTAGGTAAATAGACCTTTTAGAAGCATTACAGTGGGAAGCGTATATTCCGATACTAAGTATAGCCTTACCCATGATTTTCAATAAAGGCACATTAATAAGTAGAAATATATAGACAGATAAAAATAGAATGGAAAGTATATATGAAGTGATTCTAGATTACGTAAATATTATAGTAGGTAATACGTGAGTACTAAGAAGTAAAGTTATAAGCAAGGAAGAAAGTAATGCACTACTAATAGCAGCTTAGAAACTGTATATAGAATAACTTAATAATATGATATTTATTATTATGAGCTTGAAAATATTACATAATAAAGTGAACATGATATAACGAAAGAGATATATCACAATATATATAAACATAACAATAATATACGTGCATATAGTAAGACAACAAATAAGTCATACAATATTACATTATATTAGTATAACTTAATACTAGATTGTCTTATAGGATGAATATACAACATTGTGACTAGACAAAAATGAATGAGTAGCAACGTTTAGACGTTTTGATTTATACGACAAAATTCACAAAACAATTTAAATAAGAACGTAAATTCTATTGGGTGTACAAATACCGTGTGACATTAATAAAAAACAAAGGACAAGGTGAAGGGATTCTTGGCGGGCAGATGCAGTAACCAATCACCCTACACACATCATTCGCAGCACTAATAAAGTATACAACGTCCATGGGGCTTCCCTCTCAGAGAGGCACCATCTAAAGAAAAAACGGGGGCAAAATTTATCTTTCCATGCATCACTAAAGGAAAGGATTTGCAGATACAAACAATCACGACTACATTCCTTTCACTACACCAATGTTCTCATTTAGGACGGGGGTTTTACCTTTATAACATCCGTTTTCACTCTTAACTGATACGTATAGCTCTAAACTTAATAGAAAATTGAATATACAAGGAACATCAATCAATAAATATCCTTCCCATGCATAAAGGATCTCATCATCTGCACACGTGGATCATATTGTCTAAACCCTTTTAATAATGCTTTTTATCAAGCAAACAGATTGCGGCATGGGTTTCTCTTTATCTCCAACCAGTAAGCAATATTTTATGAAACGCACATCGGTGAACACCTTACATCATTACATCACCCGTCTCTCTAATCAAAGACGAAGTGAGCGCATGGTCAAAGCGGACGACGTTTCTCCACTCGCCAAAACAGATCAACGAGAATTTCAGCTCACAACATAAGGATACATATCCTCCTCTATCTAGTCGACTATAGATGACGATATAGCGGGCCTGGCTTCGCTCTACTTTGCTAGAGTACTTAATTCTGGTGAGACTTTATTTGAACTCTACACACATTTTATCCTTTTTGGGTCTACAGAAAACCTTACTTTTCTCCTCTTATAAACATTGGTTCTCGACACACCATATAACACAAAACTTGCTACACTAACTGCTCTCTATCTTAGAGCCCTTCTATCTGCCCTTTCCCTCTAATCTCTCACAGAACAAAATTTTACACTCAAACCATCAAACTAAAATAGCCTCATGTTTCATAATTTAGCATATCACAAGCCAAGCAAGTTCTAATACGATAGTAACACCCCTACCTCCTCATGAATCGTACCAACTTTCTTTTCCCATATCCCATAAAATTAAATCATCAGTGTAAAGAGAACATCTTCCTATAAAAGATACGAGCTTTATACAATATAATACCATAGAACGCCCTACAAAAAATCTTAAACCCCTAGTTAACAATTAAATAAACACCAGCAGTTAAAAAACCCTGCTTGACGTCCTTTTCCGGTTTACATCGGCGAACTAAGCAAATGCTGCTAGCGACTTTACCAATAAATTATGGATACATCATTCGGAGAGTGAAATCTCCAATGTCGAAGCTATTGTAACTAGCACCATCTAACTCTCACCATGACTACCAATAAATAAATATAAAATCCGTTTCTGCCATTGAAATACGAGCATCTAATTGGAAAGCAACGAGAATAATTGAAGCGTCAATTATTAATAGATGGTAACAACTCGCATAATTTAATTAAACAGGGGAGAAATAGCAAAATCAGGATATATAAGACAACATTCGCATACTTTAAGAATATCACGAACTCTCATTGAGAGTGGTTCACGTGAGAAGCAACTGAACTGGAACCCATATTCATTGTAAAAAAAAAAATTACATTAAATTTTGGTATATTCTTGAATAACTACCTCTAACATAGGATGTGATTGGTCAGGCCAAGCTTATTGCGTTATGATGTTTTGCGAAGTTTACATTTAATTGCTTATGTTTTATTAAATATTAATTATTTGCCTAGGGTAACTTACCTAGAGAATATTCTATTGCGTTTAAGCATAATATAATAATATTATATATAATAAATATATATACTATAGATATATAATGATATGTAATATATTATATATATACTATATTAGTATATATATAGAGTATATATATATTAGTGAGGGATGTCGATATTCGTAAGTATTCGGTAATCGGTCCAAAATCCGAATATTCGTTTCGGGCTTTTTGCGAACTATTGCCGAATATTAGCTTATAAACACTAAATTACTCAATAGGCTTGACATAAGGATTATTCAATAAAAATTGAAAATTTTAGAAACTTGTTTTCAAAAAAATAAACCATATACCAAATTTGTACCAATATGCAAAAAGCTTGTCATTTTCCAGATCTATAAGGGCCTTTGACATTTTTCAATATTCAGAAAAAAGTAGTAATTCAATTAGTAGTACGGATAATGGACTTTTTATTCTGGCCATTCCAAGATCTTTTCTTAAAAACTTCAATTTCAGTTTTTCACATTTTAAATAAACATTCACGATTCAATATAATGTCAGAAGTCTGTTAAAAGATATGTTATTTTCTTCAGAAGCATATCCTCCATTTCACATCAGCAAAAAGCACTCAAAGCTAAAACTTTACGAGCAGCCTGAATGTCAAAGCATCTAAGATATTAATTCAAGCGTTTCTAACAACACTGAAACAGAACTTATGATATGCCTTCAAGATTGTTGAATAAAATTCCCCCTACTCTTTATACGCTCTGAATGCATCAGAAATGTGACGATTTTCAGTGGCAAATTTATTCACTTTTACTTGACCATTTGAACACATCACTAAAAAAACGCATTAAACCGTGAAGTAGTTGCCCGTCTTGTGAACATTTAGCAATAAATTATTTTAATAAAACAATTAAAAGCAAAGCTTCATGAATAATTACACTCGTAAGAGGCTAAGAAAATCAGTAAGAAAAAACTGCTAAGAATTCTTGTATAATCTTGTGTTAGCTACTATTCTTAGATCTGCGATCAAGCTAATTTTTCAACATCAGATGTCAGTAAAAAATATGGTTCGTGAGGCATGGAAAGAAATGAATGAAAATTTAGCTCCTTACTCTTCTGCTGACGGATGATTCACGTAGTGGAAAAGTGAAGCTGAAGGTTCTAATTTCACTTCTTTAATGGATGTTTAAAGAATTGTGGCATCAAAATCGTCCTACAGAAAAGAAAGTGAGAGGAAAAAGATTTGGGATGAGGAATTTTTACATAAATAAAAGGCCTACTACGGAATTAATCAAGAAATAAACAAATATAAAGTTTGCCTACTTTGACAGTGAAGACAAGATATTCCTCATTGGTGACAAACATTCATCTGGAAAGTTTATGAATTGAAAAAACCTACATAAATACCTTTCAGCTCCACCGTCATCAGTTGAATGAAAGAATATTTAGAAAAGGAAAAATATTTATAGAAAGCCACAAGAAATACGTTATCTCCTGAAAATGGAGAGCTTCTGTCATTTTAACCTTAAGCTTATTCAAATGAAGTTTAGTTAATATCTTCAACGTAATTTCAATTTCAAATTTAATTATTTTTAATATTAAGTTGCTAAGTAAGCGAATAGCTTATTTCTTTTTGTTTTATTACTTTTTACTATTAAGAAATATAAATTTTCTTGGACGGGGTTTTCGCAATTGATTATTAATGAGATTCAAAATGTAAATCGTTTTTGCATATCACATCGCATTGTGAGATATTGTGTGTAACAGATTTGTAAAATATTATGATTTTTACCTTTTTCAAGAGGCTATCACAATTATCTGGATATATAATATATAATATTATATAGTATTATATATATATAATTATATATATTACTATATACTAATCATTACATATATTCTTTTAGTACCGTACCTTATTAGCAACCGTTGTAGGGATTGTAGAGGTTTCTGAGATAAACTATTTTTATTATTTGAGTTTTAATATATTGTATTTTAAAGTTAGTTCAAAAATAGGTGGTTATGGTCAACGGCGTAAAACTAAGAAAGCTGAAAAGGTTTATGTCCCAGTGTTCTGACTCTGATGAATTCATGGCAGCGGAAATAGATTATAGAATAAAATTTTCATTAGATTTCTAGAGAGAACACTATCGGCATATAAGGAGGAAAAATTTATGTGAAGCAACTTTTAATTAATTAAAGAGAATTTGATTTTTTCATTCATGGCAACATTGCTCGTATACGAGGGTTAGTCAACTTCTCTTCGCAGCAACCCAGCTTACTTCATAGGCCGGTCGAAAATATTCTCCTTACATCAAGGCCTCCAACAATAGTCGGCTCATGTCTGGACGAGATCCAGCGGAATTGAATCGGACACGCCTGGTACGGATTTCACGTATTTTGCAGATAGCACTATTTTTTAAATTCTGGGAGAGTAAACGGAGTTCAGAGCAGATTGAATGAGTTTTCGTAAAGACAATGACAGACCTGCGGGCGAGGGTTATGTTCATCTTCCAGAAAATGTTAGCGTTGCAAGAGTTAGGATTATAGGAAGTAGATAGTTAGACTAAAATCATTCCATAATTCTGAAATACACGCATTAAAGATTAAGTAAAAGCTCTGGGGTTCTTATGGCACGTATTGCCTGGGTAACAATATGTAGATGCCGAGTGCCTCTCGAGGCTAGTCGCCCCACTCAATAAAGACTGTTGCTAAAATACTGGGAAAGCAGTACCAGTGCGCCCATGCAACCGTTTAGACCAAACAGCAGTCCATATTGTTTATTTGGCAAGAGAAATACATAAGTGAAGAAGCTAGGAGTCAGAGTTATTAGAACAATACAACAATGAGATGAAGCAATTATATCTTATTTGATACACTCCGCACCCGACCGACAAAACGACCGAGAATCTTGGGAGAGCAGTGGAACGCGTAGCATTTCAAGCGTGCCATATATGGTCCAGGTGGCTTCACAACAGTTCAATATCTTCTGAATCCAGTGCGTATTTGATTGCGGCTGCAGATTAACGAGATGATGTTCTCTCTTTTACAAGGGTTCACCTACGATGTCCTTCCTCGGTCAAAGAGGTTCTCCTCGTAGCGCATTTCACGCGGTTTTGGACCAAGATAACTCCTTCGAGCCGC
Source organism: Trachelipus rathkii (assembly GCA_015478945.1). Classification (NCBI taxonomy): domain Eukaryota; kingdom Metazoa; phylum Arthropoda; class Malacostraca; order Isopoda; family Trachelipodidae; genus Trachelipus; species Trachelipus rathkii. The sequence goes on from JABUQX010095632.1 coordinate 13,518, forward strand.
CAACGGTATGCCATAAGAGAAGATATAATCAGGATATTGTTTGAAACCTGTCACGATGCTCGACTCGGCCGAAAAAATGTTCCAGTTTATTCTGGAGCGTCGAGCACGCGACAGAAGTTGCAAATCTGAGATGTCAGACTTGATACTTGAAGCAATCTGCGCAATAGTTGAGAAATTAGTTCTAAGGCGATTTATACTTCCCGACTCAAGTAAGCTCATAAGGCGAGTAACGTTCTGGACAGGAGGGAACCGGGAAGATATATGCATCGGTCTTCATATATACTTACTCTGCGAGGAGGGACTCGGTTGATAGGCATATATGAAAGCATGGTTCTTGCACACATGACAGGGAAAGGTGCGAGTTCTTAGTATTGGGTCTTTGAGGAATGCACGAATGAGAGTGAGTATGAACTGCGGGCAGGGCGTCATCGCAACGCGAGTACCTCCCTCAAGTTACACTTCACGGGGATGAATTGCGGATCAGCTTTTCCGGCTTCTCGCATTTTACACCCATTACTCGAGTGACTCGTAGACTCTCTAGATTTACCCATACATTCAGTAGTACATTCTTACAGTTACACCGGGGAGTGGAAAGCATAAACGAGCCGGATATGGAGAATCCGCGTGAAGTTAGGAACGAAACGTACGGATAAGAGGAGGAATTAGAGTGACATTGCCAGACTCGGTTCCAGATAGGTGGCTCAGACGCTGAGGATATAGGCAAAGGTTTGCGGCGGAAGAGATATGGCCAATAAAATAATAGTTGGCAGACTCTCTCAGCAATAAATACCACAGGTTCATGGATTCCATATAGATCAGATAACGTGATGAGGATGGAGAGAAACAGATTTACCATTGTACCGTTAGTTTATACGAGCACAGGTTAATATCTCTTGCACAGCGGAATCCAGACAGATTAGTCAGGTGACGGTTAGTTGCAGGAGCTGCAAGAGAGCTTAGCAATCGAATGTACTGTTCGTTTTGATGAAGCCCGTCCTATTTCTTAAAAAACTATTTGCAGAAAATTAGTGGATCCATGGCTACGAAGTCGAATACAGCAGGATGGAACGATTATATAGCTGAATCGCAAAGGTTAGACAAGTAGTTGATAGGGAAGAGGACACGAGAATTTCTTCTTCACATCATTCATACTGCAGACTGACAATAGTCTCGTCATGCCTGACTGAGCCCAGAAGAACATACAGCCACGATGGACTGGAACATGTATGAGGTAGAAGATTTTATTATTGTCGACAGAGAATAATAGCACAGCGGGCTAATTTGGAAATTAACCTTCATTCAAGGACGATTACAGCTCACAGCCAAGGATTTTTTCCGGGGGCAAAAGTCGAAGCGTCACCTAGAGACTAAAGGGCAATAACTCGGTGGAATATTTACGGGTTATTTTTCGGTACGGACTACTATTTTAGCCTAAGTTTACGATTCTTAATTTCTGAATATTTTGAATATTCTAGTATTACACATTTCCTACTTATATATATAATTTAAATACTATATATTAATTAAACACATATAAATTAAATAATATACACAAATAATTAAATTATACCTATAAATAATTATATATTATAGTAGTATATATATATATATATTTTAGGGGATGTTCAATGATGAAAAAGCCGGAAAATACACTAGGTATAATCTCGGGGTATATACTATCTATAAGTATATATATACCATAATTTATCGGAGGGGACCTGAGGGGGGTAATACTAGGTATTAAGTTATATCGTCGCGAATAATCCTATTCGCATTCGCCGAAATATGATTATTTTCTATATTCGGTCATCCATTTATGGAAAAAAAAACATAAAGAAACTAACACTGCAACAAAAAAAGGTGAATTTCTCTTGATGAATTTTGAAAATAACAGATTACTATTCAATAGGGATACCATATAGTAGATGATGAAATAACACATACGTGACTCAGAGACGATCGTTTCTGTCATTCTCTCAATGTTGTATCAGTTACAGGGTAGGATAATGTAATTGTGACATGACTAGTATTGTGCAATAACAATACGATATAAGAAAGTTGCTCTTTACTAGAGTATATGATCACAATAGATACCTGACTCTATGCTTTATAGGTAGGTATCTATATGCTGACTTGGGAATTATCTCACACTATTATGACCTAACAAAGCCACACAAGCTACGGGGCTTCTCGGCCATTCTATACAGCATCTGTAACTTAGGTACGTCTACCTTCGTGACATCTACAACTAGACCTGACAGTGTATGACTCATTGGGATATATCGACCTGATTCTATGCCTGACGTATTGGTGATTCACGCACGGCGATAGTGAAATAATGGATCTTTTTGTAAGAGGTTTTATTCTTCACGAGGAGAGAGTGGCTATCATCCTGAACATTCTTATAGGACGTGCAGGGGGGTGAATTACATGATAAAAGGAATTGGTATAATCGGCACAATGTTAGATTATTATGTAGAACAAAAATACAAATAGGGTGTCAGGGGAGATAACTACATCTCAACACTAAGCACTACCTTCGGTGACTGACGTGCAAGCCGAGGGCTATAGCTGCAGTTCTGGATCCGCATCCTCCATCATACAGAGTCGGCTCTTGATTGACTTCAGTGCGGTAGTCTTGTAGATGGCACTCATTTCCAAAGGACTTCTAACATAGGGTGCTTGAGAGATACACCATTCCTACATCTCGAACAAATTAATGTCTTGCACCGATTTCTGAGGTCCGGTGGAGGGGGGGGGGGGGGCAAAACACAACATAGGAGGGGTGAGAGAGGAGAGAGAGATGCGATGCTTATAGTGTGTGTGCCCGCGTCTCAGCTTTAACAGAAGTGTCACCGACGACGCGGGTGGTGGTTTCTTGGCCGAGCACGTTGAGGGCCGAGAAGTGAGCGATGAGCAGTACCAGCACCGAGGGCAGCGCGCGAGCGGCTAACACCTCACCCAGACGGAAGACGACGCGCAGAAGAGAGACTCAACATCGTGATCAGCATATCCAGTCACGGATATACGCGAACGCTTAACAACGACGACGATGAGTTCGTGCGGGTGTGAGCTTGCTGTCGCGACTTCTGTTTTACATTAAGATTGTTACTCAGAACAAATAGAGTCAAGTATGTGTATATACTTTCACAACAATGCAAGATAGTTATCAGCGTATTGTCTATACTTATGCAGTTGAAATTACCTTTCCACTTCGCGCATACACTGATATACCTTAAACTACAGTTTACTGTCCATTTTTTTACTTGCTCCGTGTACAGATGTGAACTCTATAATGAGCCTAATACATTGCTCTGCACAGCTAAGCAGGATTTTCAAAAGATCGGCTTCTCTTCGTTCTCATCTGCGACAAACCGTGCTGATGTCATACATCTACTAGTGTGGGATCTCACCTTAAAGCAAACAGCATCTCGGAATAATCTGCTGCTGTCCTATGCATTACGTGAATCGGGGGACTGCTGGACCAATAGGACAATCTAGAAAATCGAGTTCATTCTTTACCCACAATCCACCTCACAAGATATATCTCATCAGTGTGTCTTATATCAAACATATACCTTGTTACTAGTGGCCCTTTGGAACATGTATATGTTCTGAAACGCTAGCTAGATTATGCCCCAAGCTTCCTTGCTGGAGGGATCGAAAGAAAAAGCGTGGTATTATTTGATTCCCCTAAAATCATAACTCCTCGCGTGATACACTCTTCCTGTTGGTTTCTAGCTGTTGCGCTATCACGCAATGCCACTGTGTGCTCTATAGTAATGCAAGAGCTTGTACAAATATCTTCAGACTATGTACACCATAATATATTATTCTCCAGCGTCTACATTGTCTCCGATATATTCTCTCTCACCTTCGTTGACACTACATCCATAACAGTCTTCATTTTTGTCATGGATGTAGAAATAATATAAAGAGTTCTTTTACACTAGTCTCAAAATATTTACCATTGTAACAGGAGATATAGTCATACGCATGCGAGAAAATCGCTCTTTCGACAATGCTACCAAAGTCATGATCCTTTCCAGGGAATTGCAACATAATATCATTAGCTGACACTTTTTGAAGATTGTTGATTATAATCGAGACCTGATCAAGAATTATCTGAACGAATGAAATATTACACCTGATCTCGTCAAGGTAAAAGTTTCTTACCATCTTACTAATGAGACTTCATTCACTAACTTATTTCCTATTTTCAAATAATTATCTTCTTTTAATTCATAGCTGATATATGCTTGTGATCAAGTATAGACGAGCTATACTTCTTCACCACTCTGACTCATTTAACGTATATACGATATATAAATATATATAACATTTAAGATATATACAGTATAAGGGTTGATTTCAACCTACTTATATTCACTTATAATAGTTCTTCTTTATTGTTATCTTTGTTTCACATACCTTACGGCTACTATACTTTTTTCGGAATCTTAATATAAATGCGATAAATGGTCCTTTTTATCGCAACAGAAACAAATTACACCTCAGAATACCTAACAAATACAATGTCTTATGCCAAATACAGCTATTAATTTTGCTTATAAAGCCGCCGCAAGTAATCGCTTGGTATAATCATTTTCTGGGTAATTCATCACAGACTATTTCTGAACCTTCTCTCAATATTAATTACCAATAAATATCAAATACTACAAGTATTTTCAGCCATTAACAGTACTACTTCACATTTAATTATCCTCCTTTACTTGTCAAACCCTACATATATAAATTATTACGCATGCTCGAAATAAGATATAAACACACTACACTCTTCATCACACAATAGTGATTACCTTACATTCATAATTTTGTACTTTGGATTGTCTACTATTAGAAACACAATTTATTGCTCATCATACATGAATTTATAACATTTAAATATCCTTCCAATAATCGATTCTATGACACACCTTTACTGAAAATTAAAAATCTATCAAATTTTATCTCTCTCTAACTGCTGGTGCTTAACCCATCAATGTAACAAATCGGGAGATATCGCATATTTCACGTCACACAAACGCGAATTACAATCTCATTTGTGTGAACTTCTAATATACGATATTCTACACCACAACACTTGTCGTATATATCACCTTCATATATATCATATTTAGTTCATTTTTCTAATGTCACATACTCCTTCAATAATTAGTCAATCACAAAATATTACTTTGTTTACCTATATGCTTTCTACATTTAAGGCTAACTCACCATTCTCCAACATAAAAATATGAAATTTGGGGGGGAAATGTCGTTTCTTAAGATTATAAACTAAAACTACCCTATTTATATTTACAATTAATATTAGAAGCTTCGGTCGTGGCGCGATCTAAATTTCTCCATGTCGGTATGTGTCAAACCTACTCCTAGTTGAATCAACTATAGATAAACTTTCATCTCTCTTCACTTCTTAATTAATAACTGTGTTCAACTCATACTGGGCACAGTAGTGATTCGCTGAATTAGAATACTCAGGTATCAATAGCATCTGCTGTTCGTCACAATTTTTATATCTATTAATTAGCTTTTCTCCATCTCCCTTTCCACTAAGACAATATTCCCGACGCGTACCCACTGGGGAAGGTTATTGAACCTTATGATTAAGAGCATTACCTCATTTTTTCTTCAGAACACCCTAGGATGAAGTTTACATTCCTTTTTATACTAAACCACTCATTTTGTTAACAGAAGAAGGGACTTGTGTCGGTTTTTCACTTTCTTCCTCATCACTCTACTTTTTCCTCAAACAGAGTCTTGATTTGCTACTATTCGATTTAAGACATAGACTACATCAAGAAGGGAAAAGAACCTTTGAGCTGAGCTACATTATACTCCCACTACGTGATCATCGAAGTGCTTCAAGCATAAAAAGCCACGGAGACTAAAATTATCATCAGCGTGACTCCCTGACGATTCTTATTCATTTGACAGTTACTATGTCAAGTTTACACGCAACATAAATGGTTTATTGGATTTGAACAGGAATTTGACTATTCAGTATACGAAAAAAAGTTAGAGACTGTAGAAAGAAAGAAAGGCTACCTTTTATAATATCAACTACGTAGAACCAAAGAGGTTAATCAACATACTTATGACTTATTTAGAAATAGCTCTATCTGCTGTTGGCAATAGGCATAACACATTAGCTTCTCAACGACCATTGGACACTATGTAGTCTCCATCACCAAGTTCTAGCTTGTAATTGGGCATGTCTTATTACACATAACTATGCGACAGGTACATTGACAGTGCGCACACTAACGTAGAATGAAACTTTCAACCCATTATTATGGATTTGCAACTTTCACGGCTCGTACTTATTCTGTTCAGTTGGGAGGGGCTAATTTAGTTAAAGGGATTGGTTCAGGAATGCTTGATAACTAATAAATAGGAATTAGATTGTATTTTAGCGCTCGCCTTAGAGAGATAATCATAATTACTGTTCATTGTGATAGCAATTTCAGAGCAAAAAATCAGCGAACACTGGCCTCATCCCGAGCGGAGTGCACGACATAGCGTTCTGAGCATACAATCAAAGTCGGTCAACCGCGGTAGAATCATTAGGGGCTGCATATATTACACTCTAAGTACGCCTTGGTGGAACATATCCCATCGCAACATCTCTTGCTGAAGACAACAATAGCCTCCTTGATCTTCTGTTCATTTGTAATGACATTTTATACGTTTGTCGGGCAGCGGGCCGCAAGGAGCATCGGGATACACATCAACCTGGTGAAATTGTATAGGATTACTTAAGAGAATTGCAAGAGAAATTAAAATTAATACCAATTGTAACAATTTATATCAGCCATTTAATTAATTTGAATCGGGAGGTCAATGGCATGTAGGTGTCAACAGTATTGGAAATAAAAAACATATAGTATAAAGTAAGCAACTCACTCTTCTCCCTTATTAATTATATAGCTAATCTTTTATCCATATTGTTATTGGCTATTATTTGTCCGTATCACTTTACACAACGGAGTGGTTGGAGGTTGGCAGGTAAGAAAGTCATTATTATATATCTAGAAAATATGAAAAGGATGTCAGTCTCTCATAGTGTATTCGTGGGTAATATAAATAATGTAAGCGTAACTTTAGTAGTTTTTGAGGAATTTAAGTGGTATTAAATTTTCAAAATTTGTAAATAGGGAAATTTAACGTTGCCCTATTTAAGATTTGAAGAAAGTCCTCTACATTGTTAATGGGCAAGATAAACTTTATTTACTCCCGAATAAGTCGGCAAACCGCGTGCTAATACGCGAGTGTGAATTTATGTTTCTGTGTGATATAATCGCCGAATTAGGCGAGTAGAATAACATCCGTAAACTCGTAACCGGGAAGGATTTAGCGACTGTGAAGAGCTCAGAGTAACGAGCAATACTAAATTGAAGGATCGACATATCAATGTTAAGACGGGTAGTAAAGAAACTTAAGAGGAATAATGTAGAAGAGATTGGATAAGTAACCGAAATGAGGACTATCAGATCAACCTTATTACAGAGAGAGCGGAGTGAGTGATTAATTACCTATCACTTAAGCTCAGATGTGTTAGAAGGCATTGACTAACCATTAAAGGGGCGGAATTTCACATCCCCTATAACGATGTCATCAATCATGTGGATAGGTGATTAATACAATTTCTGATAGGCACTATCAAGAAAACACCGCTCTTATAAGGTTATTTTAAAAGTAATTTTATGAATAGTGAATCTCTGCAATTTATAGTACTATGGGAGAAATGAGAAACACCAGGTAATATTGTTGGGGTTGATATTTCAAGAGAATCTAATTTTAGACTTGATGTAGTTAACAACTCCTTCTTTTGAAAGGAAAGTTACGTTATACACGTTGTGTGAAAAAGTTAATGTTAGAGTGTATGCGTGAAGTATACCTCGATTTTTTTTGAGGCAACCTCGATAAACATATCTTGCTATTGCCCTTCATGCTACCATTAAATTTTTAAGGGGCTTCGGAACATTCCAATATATGGAATTGAGAAAAATCAGATGTCGATTGAGAAGGAACATGAGTCAAGTTTTTGTGATTGAATTTTTGAATGGATTTTAATTCACTAGAAATCTCTTCAATAAGTCTCGTTACTGTTCTACGAGAAAGAAAAATCGATCTGGCAAAAATTTACAGCAATACCTTGGTACAGCCCCCTTTGGTAGCTGTCAACATGAGGATTGCAATCAGTCTTCGAGGATGAGGCATTTCAGTTGGCTGCAGCCTTTCACCCCAAGTTTCGGATACTGACGTATCGGGTTGCGTAGCAGTAGAGGATAACGAAGGAGAAGAATGGAAAAGATGAAAAAGATGAGAGTCTGGAGAAAGAGGAGACATTAGAATGCAATAAGGCTATGTACAAGACTTATCTATTAGAAGGATTTTCCGCTCATGCTCAGCGCTACAAGAAGTATAACATTTCCCAGAAATCCAGAAGGCAGTAAGACATAAGAAATCAGAAACTGGATGTCAATAGATAGATCACCAGTCTTACAAAACGGGTTTAATCAACGGGGGAAGACAAGTGAAATAAAGAATCAAGTTTAGGTCTTTGTAAGTAAATACAACGATAAGAGTTTGTTGGAGAATTTAGGAAATGTATCAATAGCGAAGTGCTTAAGATAGTTAGTTGAATTAGGAGATTTGATGTGCAGTTGAATAACTTCTTTTTCTTTTTCTTTCTGATTGCTTGGTTCTGTCCTAATCTTTGTTTGATTTCGAGATGAATTTTTTAGAATAAGTGACGCTAGAAGATAATAAAATAGACTTCGATATGAGGGTAGAAAAACTTGATTTCATAAACTTACGGGTCTCTTTTCTAGTATGGGGTAATCCTTATCTTTGATTTCTTCGGTCGATATCAATTCGCGACTTGTGGTGGTCAGATGGATTTAAATATCCATTGTTATTTATATGTTGTGTATAAAGAAAGGTCGGCTAACTTTAGGGTGTCATGTCCTAATTCCAATAATACTTTCCTGTACTCTAATTTTTGGGGCATGGTATAGGAAGGTTATTACTATAAATTTATCCATTCAAACATCTCTCGCTTTTGCCAGATATTATGAGGAACTATAGATGCGGGAAAAGTTATGTTTCATGACTTAGAACGCTGAGTCCATCGTCAATCGTGACTGAACGACGGAGTTAAACCAACGACGAGTCACCAAAATCGTTCATGACTCTGAACGACGTGTCACCAAAATTATTATGTCTGAACGACGAGTCACCAAAAATCGTTCATGACTGAACGACGAGTCACCAAAATATTTCATGAGTCTGAACGACGAGTCACCAAAAATAAGTAAGTAGAACTAGGTCAAGTATTAACCTATTGTGCTTTTCATTTCCAACAACCCTAATTTTAAACAAATTCTCTATTAAAGCATGTTTTAGCATTACAGGATTTCCAGAGATCATATTTATATTTGTCGATATTTATTTTGCTATATTTCCATTAATTGTTGAAAAGTTAATAATGTGAATACATTTCTCGTAAAATGATGCATTTGTTAGTAGTATTTTTAATACTGGCTACTTGTTCTTATTCTGATAAATCAATATATTCAAGGCCTTTTTCTCATATTTTCATGGCGTTTAGTGAACTATCAATTTGCATCATATCTTTTTGATGTAAAGCTCAAATTTGCGTTATTTATTTAAAAAAAAATGCAATAATCCTAACCATTAAATATTGATATTGTAGTTCTCGGACTTTAAAAAAACTGCATAAATAATTATTTACATCTATTGCATAAAGATATTTTTTTTAAGACATTAAGAACGTTTTTTGGTATTGTTATGTGTGATAAGAAATTGAATACAATACTTCTAATTATTTAATTATTTTAATTATTTTAATTTTAATCATTAATGATCTAACGATCCCTTATTACATCAAAGTGGTTGCCTAATCATTGTTTATGTTGCACTAAATCATTGTTTTATGATTACATTTAGTATATTAATTCTTATTTATTTATCCTAATTTTATAGCATATATAAAATTTTGATATGATGATTTGAATTTTGAATAGATGAATAATTACACTGGTATAATTCTGGTATTTATGACGAGATAAAGAGCTTTGCTATATTAAATTATTTATTATATATTATTATAGGTTTTTATTATATATTTATTCCATTTTGCACTTTAATATTTTTATCTCTATAATTACTTATGTCATTTCCATTTATATTGATTCCATTACAAACGAGTTTAAATAATATTCCTTTCTTATGGTATTATGAATTTCTTCTTTAATTAAAACTTTTTGCTAATTTACATCCATCATCAATTTAATTTTTTTCTATAGTATTATATTTGGTGTTTACTAATTTTTATTATTATTTTTTTCAATTCAGTTTAGAACTTTAGAATTGATTATCAAATTTTATATTTGTAACTTTAAAATTTGTTAGATAAAGTAGATTTTTATTTTATACTCAACCCTTTATACTTAAGTATAATTTTTATACATCTCTAGTTATCTAGATTATTTTCTCTTCGATCTCTTATTTTTTTATTCTCATTATTTTATTTTGTATTTTTATGTTGTCTTGTTTTGGAGATTTTTCGTTCATTGAATTTTTTGGGATTTTTGATTCATTTATTAGTACTCAGATATTTAAAGTTACCATCCAACACATAGCTATAACTGTTGTGTTTTGAGGTCTTTACGACTGCCATACCAGGGGACGGCAGGACCTTATGTTCAAAAAGAGAGAAGAAAAAATTAGATAAAAATAATCATTTGATCTGCTCAGACAGTTATGTTCATTACGTTTTTAATTATGACATGGTCATTTTTGTACTTCTATGTCGAAGTCTTCTTCTCATATATACACATGTATCATATTACGAAAGGAAATGCGTGCATGAGGACATTATGCCACAAAGACTGTGTCAGGGGAACGAGAATGTATTCACACTAATTCAGTCTCGGGCGATGTCTCATGTCTTAATAGATTTATTTATCCAGGGAGTTAGACGCATCTCAGCACAAGCATCCTGGTACACGATTGTAATCTCCCCGTCTTATCGTACTAGTTTCCACTCTGTAGTCTTGCAATTTCTTCTCCTTCATCACTGCAACGCAAATAATTTTTTGATCACTATTCGCATCTTATTCAATCTTACAGTGGATTCGTATTATTCTAATTACATTGAAAATTAGATGAGATTAATTAGTACTAAGCATTGATTTAACTATGTGGCCTTATTAACGCGTCATGTGCGGATCTATTCGGTTTTACATCGTTATAGTCCAAACTGCGGCATCGACATCCAAATGTATTAATTCTCGGACTCGGCATATCTATTTTTATGAGAACAACCAAAGTAGCATAATTCATTGGGTATTTAGATAAAAACTTAATTATGACTTCATTTCACTATTATTTTTTTAATAAAATTACTTATTATATACAGTTATACTCTGTTAACAACAAGTAAAATTTGCTTTTAATCATACAATAGAAAAACCGAGCTTATTAGTATTGCAATGAAGTTAGTTTTATTTGACTTTAATTCTTCCTTTCTCTTTATCTTTTCAATTCCTTTCTTTTAAACATTTATGATTATTTGGTAGTGTTGTTGGTTATGAGTTAACATTTTAGATTGAGCGAAATATAGTATAGTAATTAATATAATTAAGTTTTAACATGTGTGAAAGCTAAAATAATTATTACGCAGCAGTTACAGAAAAACTGCTGGGTGAATGATTGACTCTCTCCAAAAATTATGTATTACATTACTTATAATTTAATTTTGTTTTTAAATATAATTATAATATATTTATTTCAAGAATAAATATTTAAATATTTTAAATTATAATTTTTAGTCGCAGTGAGAGTAAAGGAAGTAGATTTTTATATTTAATATAATATTAATATTATTTAGTACAGTTATCATAAAGACGGACAACGCAACGGCAGATTAATATGGATACTCATTCTTCTTGTATCATTGTAGATATCCTTGATGGCACTGATATCAAGCTAATTTCTGAGTGAATGTTGAATTCGCTATACAGGCAATTGAAGGGGTAGAAAAACACCGCTTGATTTCATAATAATTTATATGAAGAACTCTACACATGATTGAACGTTTTTTGTTGCCAGTGAGATGCGAGCTCCTTTGCCCTTGTTTTGTATTATGATTATTTTTTCTTTACTGACAGGGGTATTAATGAACGAGCCTTCGTAGAACAGGGAAACGGCAAGGGACCGATATCATTAAGCATGGGTGAAGTATCTACATGTTAACTGGCTTACCTCTTGGAAAGACTAGATGTGACTAGCTGACTCACGATCTTGTTGAAGTTCATTGTCCTATTATAATTTACTATTCGACGACAATTTTGTTAGTTTATTCATTTGCTGCCGTGTACGGGGGGAATACTGCACCGGCGCCAAAAATATTAAGGCATTAACTGTCCCAATCTTCACTCCGCCGAAAGGGGTTAACAAGGTTCTCGGTGCATCTGCCTCAGAGAATGCACTGATATTTTTTGTTCTTGTAGTTTATAAATTATTTTTTATAGATAATTTTATTTATTATTTCTTACATTATTAATAAGGTGCTTACACGCTGAACAATATATGCTTAATTTTTTGGCTTTCTTGGTTACATGTTATTAACTGTGCTCTATATGAAAATATTTGAAAGATTTTTTAGTTTGGTTATCATTTGGGTTTCTTTACATTCGATAGTAACTGGTTTTTATTTCATAATAGATAGATTTCGCTCGATACATCTAATTTATAATGGTTTTTTTCTGCTTAATTCTACTGTGTGGACAATAGTATCCTATTTAGAAATTTAATGGGGTATATCCTAATGATTTTAAATAATATTTAAAATATTTCGAACTTTGAAATCATTGTCTATCTGCTATCATGTAAAAAGATCTCATATTATTTTAATCACATAAGAATTTCTATCTATCTTATATGGTATAAGTGAGCTTCATTATAGTTAAATATCATATATCAATAATTGTAAAATACAACTAATATATATATAAAAATTTCAAAACTGCAATGCCAAAGGCTTTTAATGTCTTAACACTAATATTATATATTAATATATACTATATATAGTAATATATATCATAATATATATATATATAATATTAAAATATATACTATAATATATATATATATATTTATTATATAATATAAATAATATATTCTATATATTATATTATAGATATAGTGATATATAATTATATTATATATATATTATAATATATTGTTCTAAACATTTTGGAGGGGGTTCGGTTTTCAAACCTACACTTTATTAGGGATAGAGTTGATGCTAAGGGCTCAAGTAAGGCTTATAAACGTCCATATGTTCTGATCTCTTGACCGCTCTTTCTTTCTGCTGAGTGACTGTATCGGTGCTTATATCTTTAAATCTTACTTTTATCTATAGGTTTTAATAACGTGTACGGATGATGCGTGAGAGATTTGAACCCACAGATAGCTTCTCGGGGAATTTACGCCGGGGAATTTGAGATTTTATTCGGGACTCGACGGCATCGAGATATATTTTCATATAGGATGAGCAAAAAATTTTTTGTCTTTGGATATAATAGAATATTCGTTCTTCACAGTATTCAAGAAGACGGAAGGGACGAAGATACAAACGAGTTTTTCAGATTGTGGCCTATCCCACAAATTTTTTTCTTCTGGAAGAAATTAGTAATTCCGGTCGGGCCGGGGAACCGGGGAATAAATCTCAAATACCGCGGGAAATTTCCTGTGTCTCCAATGCTCAATCTAATGTTTTGTATAGGTACTCTTGCCTATCTTTTAATTATCCACCTATTATATATATATATATCTTTCAAATTACTTATTATAAAATCTATTATAGCGTTCTGCGCTACCCTGGAGGGATTGCGTATAGGCAGGGAAAGGGTGGGTTTATCATTATCATATTTATTTATATTAATGTTTTTCAATAATGTAATTTGATTTTTATCATTATTTTTTTGATTTATTTTTTTTTTGTTTAATTTTCTGCTAAATCCTAGTTGCAAAATTATTGACGATATAACTGAGTGCTACTGAAATTAACAAAAAAAAAAAAAAAAAAAAAAAAATTTATCTTATAATATTTTAAATATATTAAATATTATATTATTATTGTAATTAACTCATTGTTTATATAATATTTTATATAATAAACTATTATACACACGGGGTATTTACATTTATATTTCTGTAGGGATTTATTGTTTATTATTTTGATTTTTTTATATTTTTACAATTTATATGAATTTAAGTAAAATACGAGTTATCTATTGAATATATATATATATTTAAAAAAAAGTTAAATAATTCGAATTTTCATCCACAGCCTCTATGAACAAAAAGAAACGAAATTTTCGAAATTACATTATAAAATCACAGTGATTAATCAATATAAATATTATTATTAATAAAAAATAACATGGATACTATTTTGGTTAAACCCAGCTCACAGACGATACTATTTCCAGATTTGTGCAATCTAAAATTAATCAAATTTGTGTTAACAACACTCAGATATATTATTAAATATATAATATAATCTACAATTAGTTTTCAGAACAAAAAACTAAATATATAGACCATATTAACATATATATATACATCTTCAACTAATATTAATCCTTTACTTATTATTTTTCTGTCGCCACATCGTGTTTGACCTGAAACTTCAGGGAAATGAAATTCGCATTATTCAATTTCAGGACAATCTTCAGACATTTGAATCCATGCTCGGGTGAACCGCTTATTGTACAAATTATTGTTTCTATAAATATTTAATAAATATACTAACATAAATTTTTCAATAGATACATGACGTAAACATAAATTATAAATGAAAATTGATTAAAATGGGTTGTCGAGATGATTCAACGCGTATTATACAAAGGTGTTTGGTACTTCAATCCATACTCTATATCAAGTGTGCATGTTGGACGTGAAATGAGGATACCCTATCCCGCCGTACGCAGACAAACTCATAAAGAGCGGTGAATTATACGTGTGTATACCCCCTCTCGGATGCGTATTCTTGATAGGAAGTTCCTATCGCTCTCTGTTGCTGACCAACAGGATTAGGGTCGAATTGTATGGATCCTTCTTACTTACTGAGCCTCACTGCCAACTTTTGAAGATTTAGAAGCTTTACTCTGGCTTCTCGGGCATTAATCGCGCTAAAATTACATTAAGTTTAATATAACCCATAATACTATAGAAATTTTTTAATATGTACTTGGTGATCGCATCTCTCTGGAAGATAAGAATCTCGCTTTACACTTCATATCCTCTACAATTATGGTATTGTATTGATACTTACTAAGATTTTTGGTTTCTAGACCTCTTAGTGTCAATTCTGAGGATTGAAGAAATCCTACAGTCAATTAAATAATATCTGGTAAAGTATAAAAATCACATCGTAAAACAGTAAATATAATTATGTAAATCTTTTTACACTGGTAGTAATATAAAACAACAAATATAGCATGGATATTCATATTTTATATGCTTATACCAAATTTAAATAAATTATATATATATTACCATAAAAATATATATATTAAGGTATGTCAAATGGTAAATCTACTATACTGTCAGTACTTAAAACACGTATAATTCATTTCACGTAGGCTATTCTATTTTATACAATCATCTATCTGTAATTAATAACGCATCTTGTATCTAAGTTTTAACATTAGACTGCTTAATGTTTATCATATATTTATGGCATTCTTTTTGACGGTACGGGATAATTAATATAGAAGGATTTTACGCTTTGGCCATTAATAATTCTAATATAAATGCTTTTTCATTTAGTGTTAATATTCGTATATTTTATTTTTATTTTGTTAAAATAGATCATTTACATTTGATAACAATTTATAAGCTAGTTAAGTAATGGGTAAGTTTTTCATTAACTATTGAATCACTATCCATTATTCAGAAATAATTTACAACTTTAACACATATTGAATTCTAAAGATTTTAACATCAACTAAAAAAAAAATAAATATTATTATAAATAAATTATTATTTAAATTGTTAACGCAGATTTCGTTTGCTTATATCTCTCTTTTATTGCTAAAACAAAATTATGTATTAAACACGGAGTCGATATATGGGTAGGGGTGGAGTGGTTAACAGAAAAAACTTTTCGATATTAGGGTAGTTAATGATTATAGAATGAGTGGGGGTAATAAATCATATTTTTAGCAAATTAATTATCTATTAAATAACAGTAGAAAAGTATTTATTAAAAAATTTATATGATATATTTCAAATTTAATATAATAAGATTAAATACATATAGTAGATCACATAAGGTGAATATTAGTATAACGGACTATAGGGTACTTCAGAGGGGTAATATGCCATACGCTTATACCACCTCATACACTTGTAGGTACTGTATAATACGTTTTTCCTCTTATATAAACACTAGGGTATAAATGCGTCTTTGGACCCATAATAAATTTTCAAAGACTTATTGTATTTCATGCTGATGTGTTCCCTATCTACCTTTTCACAGCATAAATTACTACTTTAGTTTAGAACCCCTCTGTTGCTTATCATTATGTTGTGATCTTGATCTTGCGCGTCGTTTCTACTCTGAGATTCATGAACATTCTTTAAGAGCTCATCTCAGTTTACATGTCGTGCTTTACAATTTATTTTCCGATGTCTACGTTAAAAATTAACTACAAAATATATATATCGCTCCGCCTTTATCTCAATACGTGATCTCTTTTGACTCAATAAAAGTGTGATGTAAGTAACAGTTAAACTAGATTTATACTAAATATATTACACATAATCCTCTATATAATTAAAATAGTATTAATTATACATAACAAAATAATCAATATCCTCTATTATTAGTATTGTTAAAATATATTTAGAGGTATTTTATAAACATATTGTAATTATATAAATATTAGGTGAAGGTGATTTACTAATCTTTACTAATTTAGCTATTCATATCATTATAGATATATACTAATATTAAATATAATTAATCTAATAATAATTTATGATATTAACGATTAATTATTATGATATAATATATATATATTTAATATAATATATAAATATATATTATATAATATTAATTAAATATCAATATATTAATACTTTAATATATAATATATAATATGATATATTTAATATATTATTTTAATATATATATATTATAAAAATATATATTATTATATATATATATACTATTATAGGTTATTTTACCTTTCGGACTAGCACAAGATTAGTTTTGTTGTACATTCATTATTTTATGATTTAATCCATAAACAATTATGATATTGTTATTATCAATTATATTAATATAAGATTTAGTTGTAAATTCGATTATTTGTTTACTATAGTGATATAATATAATAAAAAAATCCGGAACAGTTAAACTTATACAATTAACAATTTTATTACAGTCGGCATTGTGTATTAGTGACAGTTATGTTAGATGATACCTGGACAAGTTATTTATTCTTACCATTTTCTATTTCATCCTACGGACAAATATAACCATAATGTAATCTGTAAGTGATTTCTTTGGTATATGCAAAACGATTTGGTTGCATGTCGTAGGTTTTTAGAACATTTCAACCTAATTTTGCAACAAAGAGATGTGAGAATGTTTAAAAAATTGTTCAATAGTGAGTGGGGAAAAGCTTTTAAAATCGAGTTTCTGCAAGGTATATCGAGACACTATCCATGAATTGTAATTTTTTAGTACTTTAATAATATAATATATTATCTAATTCATACCTTCGTAATTCTATTTATATTTGGAAAGATCATTAGTAAGGAAATTTATAAAATAGTTTAGGCTTTTTACCCATGTTTATGGGCAATATACTTAGTTATTATATTATCTGTGATGTTATTAATATAAGGTTCAAATTGATATTATTATATTGTGATATAATATAACTATAGTATATTCTCTATATACATTAAAACTAATACAGATATTTATAACCACCTTGTATAATTTCTGTTTATTATACTCGTGTTTCGGTCAGCTATAAGACCACTGTCTATCAGTAACAGATTATAGAGTTAGTTTTACCCGGCATAGTTGGATATAAAGCCCTCTTTACGCGCGATAAAATTCTCTTACGAGAGATAGATTGTTTATTTGACAATCGAGCACCCTTAAAAATTGAAGTATATTACAAATATTTTAGGGGGACTCGGTAAGCCGATTGGTTTTGTTTATTTTACGAAGTGTGGAGGGAGCGTTTGAGGCCGAGTGGGGTTGGTCGTGTTGAACTTCTTTCACGCATTTAAGGGGGAGCATTTTCTTTCAATCAAATTAGCGGGAATTGGCGAGGGTTTCCTGTTGATGACACACCAGTCACCGTTGAGGAGGGTGATTTAGTCCTGGCCGTTGTGCACCTATAGGGATTGCCAGGATATGCAGGTATCCTTGTGGGGTTAGGCTTGCACGTTGTTACCTGAATTGGGTAGACAGGATCTAGGGTCTACGTAGGGATATTTAGGCGTTAGGCTCGATAATAAAAACAATTACGAGAATAAAACCTTAATCCAAAATTGAGTACTTTATAGGACATAAGTCGCAACAGCATACTAGTGGATACTCGAATATAGGTAATACATACATATTGGGAGACTTTGATTATACTATTCTATAGTATATGTTTAAGTTAATATACTAACATAATGTCTAAAACAAAGCTCCTTTGGAATCGTAGATACATATTTATATTACCTACCCTATATTAATCATTCAATTATTATATTGTCATTTATTTAATTCAAACAAGATTTAATATAAATTAAGTTGCTATAGTTATATCTTCCTATAATCCAGGCGGTTTTATTTACTTAATTCAAGTCTTATACCTTCTAATAATTATACTTTATCCTCATATATACCCCAATAATCATTGTTATAGGATTGGCATAAGCTCTTCCAATAAAAATTTTTCACCTGAGAGATTCCTGAAAGTTCCATGTAACGTAGATAATAATAATAGGTAGCAGATTTACATTAATCTGTACATAAACTCTCGAATATGAATCCTAATATATTTTTATGTAGCTGGGGCCGAGAGCTAGAGGGTAACTTTGGCATTTTACTCATTTATATATACATATTACTATATTATACATATATATTTTTATCTCTACTTCGTATCTTTTTCAATCGCCACTCATTCTCTACTCGTCTCATTCCTCTCCACTTCTCTCTCTATATATCTTCTCTCTCTCTCCACTATTATACAACACCACACACACACACATCATCTACACTACACAATAAAGTACACTATACACTACAATACCCTATATTTGAGATAACTCATTTTTAAAATAGTATTTACTATTTACTCCTGTAAATAATACAATTATTATATATAAAATCTCAAATACCTGAAGTTCCTTTCTGGGAATAGATATATTATAAAAATTTTTCTCTTTATTTCATAGTACGTAATAATTAATTTCGATAACTTAAAATTTAGAAAAAGCACTGGGGAATAATAGGAAGTAATATGTTCCAAATAACCATAACAACTGTTAATATATACTCTATGTGATAATTATATATATTTTATTTCTATTATAATGTATTATTCTATTTGATTTAATATTTATGTAGTTAGATTCAATCACAAGAATACATTTATTACGTTTATTATATATTAATATATATATATACATTAGTAATGGAGCGAAGACTTATGATATATATCTATTATTATATTAATATTATATAATATATATAATGATATATATATATAATATATATTTTATTAATTATTAATGTAATAATAATATTATATTAATATTAATAATGTATTATTATTATATTAATTATATAATATTATTAATATATTATAATATATATAAAGAAGTAGAGAGAGAGATGTAAGAGAGGAGAGCAGAGAAAGAAGTATGCAGAGGGTAGAAATGAGCGGATAGAGAGAGCGGAGGAGAGAGCCAGTAAGACGGGGAGAAGAAGAGAGAGAGAGGAGCAGAAATTGTAATAGAGGAAGAGAGAGTTAGAGATTGCGGCTGAGCGACGAGGGAAAGAGATAAGAGTATAAATCGAGTAGAACAATCGAGACACGACTTGTCAAATAAGGGAAAGTTGATAAGATTCAATTAAAATGAGGAGTTGAGATCGAAGTTGATGAAACTTTATTCCAAGAAGATAAAAATTGGTAAGCAAATTTTGGTCACCCCAATATGGCAAGAAACTCAATTGGGGTCATTATGGCAAGATCCTAGAAGGGGCATTTGGACATTTTGTCGATAGTCAAAAAATAGAATCATCCTTAGTGGAGATACGTAATGAATATGGACGCAAACTGGCTAAGCTAGAGTATAATAGATGAGTATGTGGGCTCTGAGCTATCAATTTTCAGGACTCATAAATCTCAACTATGCATCTACTGATAGTATATACAATGTATCTTAACCTGCCGCGAGAAGCCCTTTAAAGATATTAATATTTTTTTATTTCGTTTTGCAAAGAAGAGTACTACACCTTTCGCAGCAAATCAGGGCCATTGTGTACCATTCAAGAAGCTCTAATCTCGGTCAGATAGATAAAGCTTTAGAAATACACTTTAAACATAGTACAGACTGACAAATGTCAATACCATCATATATAAATTAATATCTGGCGAGTCTGAAATGTTTACTACACGCTGGAACAACACTTATGATATGCTTAAAAGATCGTTTGAACAAAAAGTATGAGTCAATATAAAATCCAATATAAAAATATAACAGCACATAGAAAAAATACAATCGTGAACTTGACTCATATACGATATCGTCAAATGTGCAACATTTCCATTAACTATAGAGTTCAAAATTTGACAACATGCCATTAAAAACCAACATAAGCTGGATACGTAACATTAAGTTCCTTTGCCGAAAATCGTGAAGCCCCTTCCCAGTATATAGCTTATATATAAATGTCATAGTTATTTAATCGTAATTAAGGGCATTTAAAAGCAAAAGCTTCAGTGGACATAATTTAGTCACCCACTCGCTCGTAATAGTCTCTACAGACAACAATCATTTAGAAACGAACGTACTGTTCTCAAGTTCTATTGCTGATCACAATTCTTTTTGATGACAAATTCTACGAAGATTTCTACTGATATAAGCGATCAAGCTGATTGATATATTCTAACTAATGAACTGATGATTAAAATCATAATGAAAAGGGTATGTCGGACGGCCGGGCTGATGGTTGGGAGGAGCAATGAAGAGGGTAGGGAAAATGTTGAAAATGTTAGCTCCTGACTACTTCTCTGGGGACAATGATTCTACGTGGGGAGTGAAGCTGAAGTTCCATTCTCACTTCTTTAAGATAGGATTGTCCTAAAGAAAGTGGTGGCATCAACAATCGTCATACACGAACAAGAAGTGAAGTGAAGAAAAGAAGTCCCATTCTTCTGACGATGTGAATTGTACATACGGCTACATACGGAATTACAAAGAGCTACATACCGGAATATTACATAAAAGAATTCAAACCAAATTATAATAGTTTTCAACCTACTTTTGACCATTAAAGAGCAATGATAATTGCCCTTCATTGTGGCAAAACACTGGAAATTAGTTGTGTATAAATTTACGAAAAACTTAGCAAATAAAAATACGCTTTCAGCTCCACGTCAATCGATCGAAAGTGAAAACAAATATTGTAGAAAGGACGAAAATATCTGAGAGAAAGCGAGAGAGAGAGAGATCTCATCCCTGCATAAAACCATGATCACAAAAATGCGGTCTTAAAGTTCCTGTCCATTTTGTTAGACCTTAGTAAGCCTCTATATCGCTAATAGATTTTAAAACTCATTATAAAATTACTTTATGCATAACTTATTATAGCTCTATCAATCAACGCTACATTTTTTCCTAATATGTTATATCTTACTCTATTATTATTTTTGAGTATGGATAATGGTGTTTCGCGTACTATGGAAGTAAAGTTATTTTTACTGTGTTTGATTAGTTTTATACTTTTTTTTTTATTAGTTTATACTACTGTTTATATCCTTTTGACCAAATTCTTCTTAGACGGGTGTTTCGCCATATTGAAATTATTTGATATGACGAGTTCCTATAAAATATGTAATCGTGTATTTGCGATATCCACATGTACGCATTGTGAGAAAATATTATTGCGTTTTAACTTACAGAATCTTTGGTGTTATAAATTTTCATGACTTGTATGAGTTCTGTCCTATTATTCCACAGTCAGTTGGTCGTTAATATTGCAGCAATTATGATATTCTAAGTTTAATAACTATATATATATATATTATACTTATGGCAAACACAAATCTTTTCTTTTATATTTTCTTACTTAATATATTTTTACCTTGTATATTAATTTTATTAAGTATAAGTTGTATTAAATATATAAATACGATAATTATTACATTTAATATATAATAAATTTATAAGATATCTACATGATTATAACAATTATATAAAAATTTATAATATATATATACGATTAATTAATCTCTAATTTATAGATATTATCTAATATTTATATAAATATATATTTAATTATTGATAAAACAGAAATAATTATAATATAATTAATAATTCATATTTTTATATAACACGCATATATAAGTAATATATTTAACAATAACTAATAACTATTAATATAAAAACAAGCAATATATTGGTGACCACGAATAGTTAACATGTTAGGGAAGGAAGAGTTTTTTAGATATTTAATTAAACATACCTACTAGGTATAACTCTTTTCTCTTCGTAGTACACAAACTCTATCTGGGGGCCATAGTCAGAAATCCCTTCATTAAATAAAGCAGTCATCCAAAATAGTCCTGCTTAACACATATTTGAAAAGTAGTTACACGCACTTATGAGACCCTGGTTAACCCCTTTTGCAACCCATGACTTTTTAGATCTCTGTATGGACGGGAGCGTTACAACCCTGCAATAACATAAAAAGCGGGGACCTATGTTATCTTGGGAATTTTCTTGAGGTGAATTACGTAAATTATATGACAACTTTATACTCATCTGTTCCTATTATTTCCATAACATTATTTGAACAACAGTAATATACCTTAAAACATATGTTAATGCTCCGGTCTTCAACCTGTCCCCGATGTATAATATCGGTGCCACCTCTGAAAAGGGCATTCCACTGCTCTCTGGCCCTCTAAGCCACACGTCTGGTGCGTTAGCCAAAAAGCGCTGCATACCAGAGGGTCTCCATTATTTATATTTATGGTGGTTCAAATTATACCCATATATATATTTCGCATTGTTTGTTCTATTTACTCTTCGTCACTTATCCAGACCAGGAATACCGTTTGAAGCATATTAATTAACTGAGTAAATGCAAATTATTCCACTAATCATATACCCGGCCTTCTAAATAATGTTTTTTCTATTTCAAACTAAAGTGTTATGTGTAGGAGTAAGTATGATAATGTTTTTCTCTTCTAATCAAAGGTTCATACGAATTTCAGTCAACCTTAGGCGTCAAAGGTTTCCACTCCAGGGCGCAGCTATTTTTCTTTTGTGTCCAGTGATACATTTTCCTATCCGTTGATTACTCCAATATGCAACAGTATAATCATATAGGTTAGATAAATATTTTGGAAACTAGCTATGCGACCCTAGTAGTCATATAAATTATTAACGACATTATGAGGTCGAAACGCATATCTTTATTACATTCCAATATCTATATTTGATACCTCTCCAAATTCTTGATTTTTTGCATAACTCTCATCCTTATCATGTCCTCCCTGAGATACTCATATACTCTATACTGAGAATGAAAGCATATCTGTTGCCAGTTGTTACACACACACTTTAAAACTTATTTGGAAGTGCAATAAACATCCGTCCATTACACCTTGCATCGTATGGCTGGAGTTCCATAGCGAGTAAGTTAGTACTTTATATATTTAATATATATATTAACCTGTACAACTTACACTGTCAATATCACTAGGTTCACTATGAACTCGGAAAGAGCACCGCAGCTTCTCTATCTTTGGTTTACGATAAATTGTTACTCTTGCATGGGTCCAGAATCCAATTATCCATTGCATAAACCATCTAAGCCATCACTAGACATAATTGCAATTACAACTCTCATTACAAATCAGTCATTCACCCGGTACTCAAGACAGATACCATCCCGCTGCGTATTTCAGATGATGATAGATCTCAATTCACCGTATTGCATCCATACATTAACGTACTACAGTTACCAAAACAGCTCCCGAATATCGACGCATAAACTGCGCTAACTGTAGATATATCGTAGGTAACGTTCATACAGCCACATGTGCACACAAGTTTTTCATTCTAACGAATATGGCAAAAGTAGCCCATGATTAACACGAAAACGGAGCGAACAAAAGCAAATCCGAGAAATATATGAATCCACCTCCGAACTACTATATATCTTCTGCTACAAAATTCCATCCAAGAATTCACCTTTTTTTTTGACCATGTAATTTCTTATTCCCTAAATGATGACCGTAACTTGACAAACTATCGGGTCCGAATAACGAAAGTGATTATTCGCGACATTATGATATTCGGATCCGAATACTTAGCCGAGAAATTCGTATTCGACTTTTTTCACTATTTCGGAAACACCAAATAATATATAAATATAATATAATATGATATATATTAATTATTTTATAATTATAATTTAATAATAGATTAATATCTATTAGGGATGTGCCGAGAAAGTGAAAAACGAGATACCGAATCCGAATATTCGCTAAAGTATACGCCGAATACCGAATATCCGGAGGAAAAATCTCTTTCCTATTACCGTTACTATTCTCAAATTTCGGTCAATGCGGAATTGGACGAGTTGGGGAAGACGTTGTTTGTTCAACTCAAAGGTTAATTCTTTTGATGACTTGTAGGAGATATAAAAAGTTAATTCGGAGGATGCGATCACCATAATAATTCTAGTGATTGCGTATTCCCATCCCGTTTTCGTCAGTCATGGATCCTATTTTGCATATTCTTATAGAATTACGATTATGTGCGAACAAACTACTAAGCTGCATAGACCTACTTCCCAATATATCACAGTTAAGCACAAATTACTGTGTAGATATTCGAGAAGCAGATGGTAACGTACTACGTCTACAGTATGTGCAATGACTGGATGATGTCTGATCATCCGATCGAAATACGTCTAGGGTCGCATTGTTACCACAGTGGACTGAACGATCATTTGAAATAGATTTAGTATTTGCGAAGTGTCCCAGAGCTGTTGCTCGGTTCTGAAAAATGAACTACGAACCATGGTACAAGATTACTTTTATCGACAGAGAACAGACGCGGAGCTCTTCAGTCAGGTGTAACCTGGTAATTGAGCAGTGAGAAGTTTGCAGCCTCTACTCACTATGGAATCAGCATACGATCAGGTATGCGACGTTACTTGACACTTCAAGACAGTTTAAAAGGGTTATAGTTGTTCACACAGCAACATAATGACTTCGTCATAAAGGAATACTCGTAGGTACGAAAGAGATAGAAAAAAAAGTGAAGACGTGAGAGTTACAATTACAGATATATGAGGTAATATCGTCTATTCAAATGTAAACATATTTGCCCGGTTCAGCAAATGTCAGTTCACCAATAATCCTTCCGCTTCCCTAGTGTTATGACAGCGGCGAGCAAACATCACTTGCCAAAAGAGAATGCGCCAACGCGAGAGAAACCTTACGCCAGTGACAAGAGATCATCGTACGTGAAGCTACTGTACAGAGAAAAACATGTATTAGCCACGCTAACACATAAAACGTTGAATGCTCTTGAGACCTTCAAATAATTGTGAAGCATTAATCAAATACGTGAATGCTCCGTTTTACAGATCGACGTCTATGTCTGAGTGAATCGAAAAGAAAAAAATGGATAGTTGTGAATGACCACTAAACTACGGACACTCCTCCATTGATCGGTCTGCTACTAACAATACTGCTGTTAGAGCAGAGTGGAATGACACTTTTTCAGATGTAGGCCAGCATTTTCGGCGAAACAGGAAATCCCAAGAACCAGAACTTTGTTACAAGAGAACTGCTACAGTTTATTTCATAGATGTAAGAATGAGTATAAAGGTACTACATTCTCACCTAAGAAAATCTCCGATAACCATGCGAGTTAGTGGAGAGCAGGTAACGCTCCATCAAGATCTTAAAGTCATAGAAGGCGTTACCAAGAGCAAGTGGATAGTCTACTAGGCCGACATTGTTGGAAGCTTGATGAGTGCATTCCAGATCGCTTAGCCCTGTGATCTCTGAAAAAATTTACTACCCATCATAGTATTGTCCTAAATAAACTCATTTCCTCTATTACATTCATGTGTCATATTACTCTTATTCATCAAGTTTATTATAGATAATCAATATATCATCAAAGACATGTATACAATAATCATGCATTTGTTTTCTCTCCTTCATAAATCAAAATATAGAATATACAAAACAAACTAAACATATATGTGATAACCTATAATTATATATATATATATATATATTAATAACTATATAAAAATATATAGGGTTAAAATATCCAATAATCTAAATATCACTTGAAAAGTAAAAATCGAAAATTTAAACATCTATGTCTAGACACAATATTCAACAAATCGATTGAATGCAAAAACCGATCTACAATTTGGAAATCACACATCAACAATCCAATAAAGCGAAACGCCCGTCCAAAAATTTCATGTTTACATGGTATATCTACAAAGAAAAAACAAATACACGGAAATATATCTCATTTCTTATATATCAAAGGCATGTCAGATATTAAAATAAAATTAAATGAGAAGTGAAAAGTTATTGAAAAGTAAGATATTAAACTAAACTTCATTTGAATAAGCTCTAATCAGTTAAAATGAAAGAAATTAATGCAGTTCTCCCTTTTCAGGAGAGAACGTATTTCTGTGTGCTTCGAGAGAGAGTACTTTCCTCCTGTTTCTATAATATTCTTTCAACCTCCCAACTGACTGACGGTGGCGAGCTAGAAGAGTTACTGACCCTATTTCAAATTCAAACCATTGTCAGTGTGTCCACCAATTGAGGAATCATTGTTCAGGTCAAGCATGTAGAAACTAATTTTGTAAATTTCTGTAGATATGTTTCGGGAGTGTGACCTTATTTACTTTAATGTACATATGCCCTCATTCGCCCAGAGAATTGAGCTCTCTTTCTCACCTCACTTTCTTTCTTTACGATTTGATGCACAGATTCTTAACAATCCATGAGAGAGAGAGAGAGCAGCTTCACCTTTCCACTAGTGAAATTATCGTCACAGAAAAGTCCAGGAGCTCTAAATTTCATCTCATTTCTTCCATGCCTCAACGACCAATATTTTTACGATCATTGATTCTGATTCGAAATTAGCTAATCGCAGATAAGACATAGCTACACACAAGATTATCACTAGAATCTTAGAAATCTTTTTTCTACAGTATATTCTTAAGCTATTCGAACGGATGTAATAATCCACTGGAAAGCTTTAGCCTTTATGGATTTATATTTAAAAATAGTGTATTCTAATATGAAGGATCACCTTGTGCGAAACGCTACTTCACGTTTATGCTGTTTTAGTATGTTGTCAAATGGCTCAGTAAATGTAATTTTTGCCACTGAAAATCAGTCAACATTTATCTGATTGCATATCAGCAGCGTATAAGAAATTACTTACTAAAGAGATACTTTTTAAGCAATCATAATTCGTGCATAATTCTATACTCCAATTCTTTCTCGATTCGTTTCTTGACAATGTTTTAGCTTGCAGCTGCCGTCGAATGGTGAAAATGAAGGAATATGCCTTCTGCAAGAAATAAAATATCTTTAACGACCTTCTGACATAATATAGAATTGTGAATGGAGTTGCAACATGTGAAAAAACATGAAAGATAGCAACCACTCCCCAATCCACCTACCATTCTGGCCATATCCGTATCACTTAAGAATTACTATTTTTAGAATATTAAAATATTAAAGGCAATTAGGATCTGACAAATGACAAAGATTTCGCCATATTGGCCTACAAAATTTGCTATATTTTTTATTTTTTTTTGCAACAATTTTCTAAAATTCAATTTAAATGAAATACTTCTATGACGTAATTTATTGTTATAAAGCTCAATATTCGGCCGAATAGTCGGCAAAAAGCCGAATAACGAATATTCGTATCAAAATGACCCATCCACACATACCGAATAATTGGCACATCCTAACACATAGTATATAATATATAATATACTACTATATACTATAACTATATTATTATATATAAACTATATATATATATATATATATATATATAATACATATATATATATATAATATGCTTAAACGCAAATAGAATATTTATAGGAAATAATCGAACGCAAATAAATATATTAATAAAACTAAGATATAAAAAGTAAATTCAAAAAACACAAAATAACCATAAGCTTTCGCCTGAGACAATCACAGCCTCAGATGTAGTACAAGAATAATACAAAAAAAAATGAATTTTTTCTTTTTTTACAATGCAAAGTATGTCTCAATCATGGTTTTCTCTCTTTCTTTATATCCTTAGCATCCTGATTAAAAGTAGGAATTTGTATAAATCCTGTTTCTTTCCCGGTTTTTTATTAAAGTTATCAGGTTAAATTATATGACGATACTTATTTCTCTTTACAACTTAGGCATTGTATTCAATCAGACGGAATTATATTTATCCTTTACCAGTCGTCGCAGAGTCGATGCGTAAGCGAAATAGGAAGTCATCGATAGATCATATTTAGTTGTAAACTCGCCTAGCAAGATTGCTAGTTTCGCCGATGAACCGAAGATCAAATGCAAGGATTTTATAAATCATGTCTTGATAATGTAACTTAGGGTTAAGACTTTTTTAGGATTGTTTTATATTTTTATAAGCGAATATATTCATTTCTCTTTAACTGATGATTTAATTTAAAGGAAATGGGAAGAATAAAAAAAGTGGTATGAGATGGGGTACATTATAAATTTTGTTTGCTGTAATTGAAATTAATGAAATATTGAGGATATTTTAGTTTGATGAAAGTAGAATAGAATTTTTTTCTGTGGAACTAAAGGAATCAGATCTAAAACTACTATTAAAGATTGGTACAAATTTGTTTATATGTGTGTCGAGAACCAATGTATATAAAAGGAGAAAGAGGTAGGATTTCTGAGACCAAAAAGGAATCAATTTGGAGAGTTTACCAAAATAAAGTATCTAGAAACAGGTAGAGAAATCGATGTAATTCAGCTAAAAAATAGAGGGAGAATGTATTTATATGTTAAATGAAATTGATTGGAAAGGGGGGGTGGCGGGGGGGGGGGGGTTTTGGAAGTGCGCAAAACCGTCGTCCACATACGGCATGCTCTCTGGAAGGGTTGTGAAAGGATCAAGGTTCATGTTCCATAAAATCAGTGTAAGCTTGCCAGATAACCATTGAGACGCAATAATTTTGCTTTAAAAAGATTATTAAAAGGAGAAAACTATAATCATGGAGAGGAGTCGGAGACGGAGACGGGGATGGATAATTTAAAGTGTATTATTTCTTGATATATTCTAGTAAGTTTAGAGTAAATAGGACAGGTCAGAATGAAAAGGAAGTAAGTAAAACGAAAAATGCATGTATGTAGGTATGAATGCGTGTGTATAAATCTTCTGTATTGATGATATGAAGATGAATTTTGGGCCCCCCTAATAAAATGGGGGTTTTGAAACTAAGAGCCATGAGGAAATGTAAGTACTGCAATTTATGCGAATGATGTCGTAAGGTGATTAGGTTATGATCTCGCACAGATCGGTCATGTAAGCTTTGTTTTATAAAATGTCGATATATTGGCTACAAACATAATTAAGTTTTTATAAAATTTTTGTAATTTGTGAAAATAAAAAATAACGTTGCTAGTAATGACCTTTTAGCTAATCAAAAACTGCTAAAATGTTGCCAAAATATAAATACATATTATATATACTTATATTATTATATTATATATTACTAATTAAAAGTATTATATATTATATATATATATATATATATTATATATATATTAACTATATATATATATAAATATAATAAATAATATATATACTATACTATATATATATATATATATATATATATATATAAATATATTAAAATATACTAATATATATATTTAATATATAATACTATATAATACCTATATATACTATAATATAATCCTTATAAACCGGGGCATAATAAAATCCAGACGAAAGTTGTAATGCTTCTCAGAATTATTCACCTAAGCTCTAATTAATGTATTAGAAAAAAAGGAGATTATTTAACAATTCTGTCAGCCCCCCCCCCCCCCCCCCCCTCCCCTCCCGTTGCCAAACCGCGCTTAAAATAATAAACGCATGCCCAACCACCGCTCTACAAACTTACGTTATGAACAAAAGTTAAACGCAATACCTTGTTCTAAGCTACACATTTCATAAGCTAACTGAGAACCATAACAAAAAACTTATATCAATCTTTACTTTTATTACAACATAATATACAACATTATATAATAATAATAATAATATAGCTATATTTATACTATTGTATAATATTATAAATAATATAAATATGCATTAATATATTAATATATAGTTATACTATTATCTATCGAATTATATTGAATCGATGTTTCAAAGCTAATTACATATGATAAATCACCATTACAAAGAAATTTGTAGTTTTATGTCATAAATGAGATTATAAATGCATTTAGCCTGTTTAACCAACCACAGCTTAATGTTAGTGCCACTGGGTAAATAAAGTATTGGTAATAGAAATAATATATATATAATAAATATACTTATATATAAATATAAAATAAATAAAATATAATAAATAATATATAAAACAGAAATTACGAATAAAATTAAAAACTTTTTTTTTATTATATATCCTATTTCTTGCTTCACCGGAATTATACTTGCAGATATTATCATATGTATACTATTATACTATTCATAATAATAATATAATATATTAGATATAGAATAGATATATATATATATTATAAATATTATATTGATAATATAATTATATATATATACATAATTATATATCCCATATATATAAGAAGACGGTATTTATGAGAAGAGAGAGAGAGAGAGAGAGGAGAGAGCGAAGAGAGAGAGAGCTCCTAAAAATCTTTTTTCAAATATCTCGTTACTTTTCGAGCCTGAACAAAAGTTCGATTCGTGACTACTCTGTTATTTTTGTTAATCGTTCCGTACAGCAAGTATAATCTAGCCTGGCCCTTTCATTATTTTTTTCGAGAATATCATGCGGCTAACTTACTTAGTTTGGCCATTTAATATAATATTATATCTATATATACTATGATATATATATATATATATATAAGTATATATTTATTATTTATATTATATATATAAATATATATATATATAATTATATAAATAATAAAAATATATATATTATTAAATAAATTATCTATTTATATATATTATATTTATACTATTTGAGTAATGTTTCAGAAACACTAGGCTGACCAGAGAAAGCGGTCACCTGGGTTGTAATAAATCAATAGTGGGTTCTAGGCTCCTATATATTTTACCTGTGAAAGTTAGATGGCAACAAGTGATCTTCGTCAAAGATAAAATAATAAAAGATTTCTTACAATTATAAGAATAGTCCTAATTACATAATATATATTGTAAGATATTCATTTTGAAGATACATGAAATAGTTACTTTAAAGTGGGAGAATTCAGATAAGATATGGGATAACCTTTTAGGGTCTATGAACCATAGAGTTGGAAAATGACGACTGCGAATGGGGTCCAGCTGGGGGCAATCAATGAAAATATGGTAAACAGATTGCAGGGTATGCCGATTGCAAAATTTGCAGATGGGAGGAGGGTCTCGGGACATGTATTTTCTGAGTGATATTGGTGTGGACAAAACGGTGGCGTGCAAGTATCACCTCGTGCAAGCGCTTTGGTCGTTGAGAGGAAGACCACTCACTAATGTTCGATTTTATATTTCTAAGTTTCGCCCCTCGCTGATCGCTCGTTCAGCACTCTTGCCAATAAGGCAGGAAAACCTGTCCGAGAGCAGGGTAATAATCAGTTGATGTGAGGCAACCTTTTCGAATGGAATCTGGGAGGTACCTACAACAGCTCCGAAAAGAAGAGGCGACCATTTTGGCCTCTCTGCCAGAGATTTCGTTGCCAGTTACCTCCACGTGAGAGGGCGGTCCAACATAGAATGATTTGTTTCTTACCAGAGTGGGGTAGCCGAAGAAATTGTTGTACAGCGGATAGCATTGTGTTTTTAGAAAAGGGGGCTTTAAGGGCCTGGAGGGCGCTGAGAGAATCCATATAAATGATACAAGACTGGTCTAGGTTAAGGAATTTGAGAACGGGCAATTTTTATAGCCATTAATTATGCCGTAAAAATTGAAACATGACGTGTAAGGGTATGGAAGAGGCTGCAGTCAGGAAAGATAGCAGACGCACCCACACTGTCCCCTGTTTTAGAGCCGTCAGTAAACACTCTAGTAGATCCACCGTAAACTGCGGAAAGGAATGATGCCTTTATCAAGACAGCGGGGTGGTTAGATTTGGAAAGAGAGGTCAAGACCAGGCAAATTGTGGCAACAGGGAGCAGCCAAGATCTTTACCCTTCAGCATAAGATAACGGCAGCACCTTTTGCAAAAGGATGTTGATCAAGTTAAAGATGCTATAAACTGTTTGTAAATGGCCAGTAAGGAGGATTCTGAGGTATCTCTCGCAGAATCGGTGTTAGAGGAGATGATATTGGGGTTCGAAAGCGAAGATAACTAGTCCCCATGATGTATTCCCTTCTAAGAGAGAGTAGCATCACATCAGATTCAACTTAAAGGCTCACCCGGAGGGACGATCGGAAGGCTCCAGTGGAGATACGTATCTCCTTGTTTTTGATGGGATCTAATAGGTGTAGTAGAATTGGGGAGGCCTAGCCATATACTACACAGCCATAGTACAGCTTCTATCGAAATAGGGACGTGTGGAGACTTAAAAGGGACTTGCGATCAGCATCCCAGGATTTTGAAGCGAGAAGACGTAATAGGTCAAGCACGCGATGAGAACTCGTTTTCAGGAATTTAATGTGCAGTGCGTATGTTAAGTGGTCATCTAGAATGAGTCCTAGAAATTTGACTTGTGAAGTTACAGGAATGGGTGAACCATATAAGGTTAGGTTCGCGAGAGGAAGGTGGCAGGTTCTTCGACTCCCTTTTTTCCTAAATAGTACTGCTGAGGTTTTGGTGGGTAAGAAATGGAAGCCATGGGAATTACCCCATTGTGAAATATTCTCAATAGCTAGTTGAAGTTGCCTTTCAAGAAATGGCAGCCTGACACCGGCAATACATATAGCGCCAGGTCATCAACATAGAGAGAAAAACTGAACGTCACTGGGAGAGAGAGCAATGATGTCATTGTCATCCAGAGTAAAGTGCATGATAGAATATAAGAGCATCAAATCTGGATGTAGCATTGGGCTTGATGCAAGTTTATTTAAGGCTATTGGGTAATGGTCACTGCCGTATAAATAATCAAAGCGGGACCAGGTAAAACGATCCATAAGAGAATGGGAGCAATATAAAATATCAATACAGGAAGAAGAGAGTGTATTTAAACGTTCATATGTAGAGAGTTCTGTGCTAAGGCATTCCAGGGAAAAGGGTGTTAGAAGATCTATAAGTATCTTAGACTTAGACCAGGTGACAGAGTCGCCCCAAAAGGGCTTGGGAAGGTTGAAGTCTCCTATAGTATAACAACTGGAGTAGGGAGCTGCTTAAAAGATTATCTAAGTAGACCTTAGTAAACTAACTTCTCGCAGCGAAGTAGATTGAGCAGACAGTAATGTTGGTGGACAGATGAATTCGTGCTGCCACTGCGTTAAGTCTGGTTTGAATAAGAATTGGAGAATAGGGGACATATTTACGAATGAGAATTCGTTCACTTTCCCTATTATTATCACCTCTTTCTATAGAGGTTAGAAGCGATTTATATTTCGATGGTTGGAAGAAGTCGCGATGACATAATCAAAGTTCCTGTAAACATATGCACTTTGGTGTACATATGTTTATTAGTTGAACAAGTTCTTCAAAACTAGAGTAGTAACCATGGCAATTCCATTGAAGGAAGATGACCATGCTCTGTTGTTATAAATATTATGAATATGATATTTTCGAGACAATTGTCTCTATGTGACTAGGAGTGATGTTGGAAGTGGATTCAGATGGGAAGAAAGGCTGAGACGTGGGTCTCGACGAGAAGGAGCAACAAATCATGGTGGTAAGGAATAATCGTACAACAGAGATTTTTATTGTAGGATGGGTTTTTGGGAGGGGGGGAGTTTTCTGGTATTTGGTGGGAGGGGCTTGCGCCGGCCATGGATGCAAAGTAACTTGAGTTCAATTTGTTCAACTTGAGTGTGGACTTAGTTGGTCTTTGGAAGAGCAACCAAAATGCTCATGTTTAGCAGTGGAAGAGATATTAGTATTTGACAAGTAAGCAGATTCAGAAATGGGTGGAGAATAGGGAAATGTTTCCATGGTGGCAGTGTAAAAAGATTACACCAGAAAAGTATCACTTTCTTGTAAAGATGATTGTAAGTCTGCCGAGCATTCTGAGGGACACCCCCCCCAGTATGGGATCCGTTGGGTTACGGAGGTCTGACGCTAGAGACTTTGTCAGTGAGCCATCAGGTGGGTGATTTTGCGAAACTGGACAATTTGGGTCTTTTTCGTGCCACCAGCAGATTTAGAGCGCATACTTGGGGTGTTTGCGTTGAACTGTTTTTCATTCATCACTCTCAGAAACGTATGAAGGATTAGAGAGAGAGAGAGTGGGTCGTCACATCAAGTTCCATTTTTGAACTATAATCCATTTCATCAGCTAAGGCATAGAATCCTTCAGGGAATGCTGAGGTAGTAAATTCGGAAGAAGAGTTATTGGAGGATTCAGAAGAGCTGGAATAATCCTGCAATCAATCAGAGAGTTGGTGTGGGTTGTTCAACAGATGTGGTTGTTTGGGTACAATCTATTGAAGTCGTTGCTTTTGTCACAGGAATAGACTTATGACGAGGTCTCTCCTGGGTTGTATTTTTTCATCTGGGGTCAGTGTGTTTGCTTTAGAAATTCAGATGTTTTGTAATTTAGCGAATAATCTTTAGTTTGGTGGTCTTTGTGTTTAGGAACATCTTTTTCAGGGAATTGAATAACGGTGGGAGACAGATTAGGGAACATAGATGTAGGCCTCTTACGTGAGTTTAGCAAACTTATCAGGAGGGTATAGGACAGAGTGTCTTGGCAGGAAATGCTCTCCAAGCTTTGTATTGGATGAACCAACTTAGTTTTATTGTTGATTGGTTGAAAACTAGAACTCGGAGTAGGTTTGTTGATGGCCTTTTGAACGGCTGCTTTTGGATTATTTGAGAAGTCGGTAGTATAGGCAATGTAAGTTTGCAGGTTGCAGTAACTGATTGAGTTTCGCTAGAATTTAGGGGAAGAGTTCTACTGGAATGGAGTTGTGTCGGTGGATTAACACGTGGAGGCATAGGGGTTGCTGTAATTGCAGCATAAGATTGCCTTTATCTTGTGGGATATTTGTCTTTGAGCTCGTATATAGAATCTCTCCTGCTCAATTTTTGTATGGTACATAACTCCAAAATCTCCTGCTCAAACAGGTAAGACGAGCATTTTAAGGAAGAGGCGGTACTGTAGGGTCTTCCACAGTTTTTGCAGTATGCTGTATTTTCACAGGGAATTTGAAATTCTTCTTCGCAGACTCGGCATATGTCATACGGTCCCCTACAGTATTTTCGCGGATGATCAAAACGCTGGCATTTAAAGCAACGTCTGGGTCGGAGAATAAACGCACAAATGCTATAGTTTAAAAACCCTATTTTCAACTTTGAAAGTAGATAAGGGGTACTAAAGGTCAACAGTACACGAGGATTCGGGGTATTCGAGGGGTAAATCTACAAACATTTGTAGGGGGAAATCTTTTTTGCTGGAGATTTCTTAAAATGACAAAAATAACTTCGTTTTTCTGTTCTAAAGAAAAAATAGTACCTTTGGATGTCTTTCTTATTTCATCAGGAGTGGAAATAAAAGGGATGTTTCCAAGAGTCGTTATGGATGACAAGATGGAACTGTGATTCCGGTTAGTAGTTTGAACGAGAAGGAACCCATTTCTCATTAACGTGACTGGGAGGTCTTGAACCCCTAAAGCTTTTTCAAGCGCATCTTTAAGAATAATGGTTCCTTGCTCAATAAGAGTTTTGAAGGTAGTAGATCGCACTAAGTAAT
>JABUQX010095632.1:55000-60000 GCA_015478945.1 Trachelipus rathkii
CCTTACCCCTCCTTCGGAGGGGTAAAGCCCGCTTACACCCCATCGGGGTGATCACCCTCCTCGCAGGATTCACACCCCTTTCAAGGGGCGCATCACCCCTGGGTTTTGCTCTGCTGAAGGTAATCTGTGTTGCTTTAGACACTCTATGGTTAATGAAAACTGTTGTATTCGTAAGTAAAAGTACGTTATGTTAAATATTACTAGAAAAGTGGAAATAACACTGATTTGTTGAAGAAATGATGAGTTTTTTGTAAGATATTACTGTCTTAACTGACGATGATGTGTAGAAAAACGTGAGCCTAAGGTTAAGTTTTTGTTGAATATTGTTAGGTTTGCCCTAGAACTTTTGCTAATGAGAGATTCATAGGTCAAATGAAGTTATACTCGAAACGAGTGAGACTTTGATGAAAGTTGTGGTCAATTCCATAAGTTCTAAGATGGTGGCAGTCTTTGTAGATTGGCTCACATTTGTTAAGCGGAATTTGTTAGATAATACGGTTTTACCTGTTGCTGATATGCCCGAAAAGTGGGAACATATCGAGTAATTGTATGACTGTTAGCTACTTTTACCTTGATCAGTAAGGGAAACTTTTTCAGGATGTTAGCGAATTATTCATACGCGAGGTAAATGTTAGGTTTGCATTTGTTACATTATATTCCTAGTCGCGGTTATATTGATTAAGTTAGCTTTATTGAAAAGATAAAACTTTGTTTGTTGTACAGCATAATTCGTAGGTACGTATATAAAGACACTTAATTTTTATGTTATGTTTGTCCAAAATGATACTTGAACATGTGACTTGAATCAATAGTTCAATTGGTCACAGGCGGGTGGGACGGGTAGGGGACTCGCAGGATGGGTGGTTTGAATTTTCTGCATTTACTTATTTTACTGCTTAAAATCAGTACAAATTATTACTGCTTTAACTGTGATATTTTACATCCAAAGAACTTATTTTCATGTTATGTTAGGATAAAATTTGTTATTTTTTGGTTATGTTTGGTTAAAACTTTGTTATGTTTGCGATTATTCGCGGGGATTATGATATTTTTTAGACGAGGTATGATGAATTTTTTGTTAAATGTTACGAAGTTGATGTAAAACATTTGTTACGTTCGCATTATATTCTTTGTCAGTATGATGATTACAGACAGGTTATGCTCAAACTTTTGTTTAAAATATTACGATGTTAATGTAAAATTAAACATTGATATGTTAGGATATGCTAGAAAAAAGTGTGAATAGGTTACGTTTTGGACGAAGTGTTAAATGTCACACTTTGAGCCTGTTGTTAACGGGCGGAAGTTTGTGTTAATATGTTATGGTTTATTCGTACGTAATGGTGTGTTGGGTTTGTCGTTGTACGTTTTATATTCTAGTTCAGGTTATGTTATGTTGGGTTTATGAATGTAAAAACGTTGTTACGGTTAGCTTATACTCGATGGTTAGTATATTAAAGAACTTATTTTTGTGTTATGTTTGAAGAAAATTTGGAGATGTTTTAAAGTTTATAAGTTGGTCGGTATGATAAATGGACAAGGTTATGATAAATTCTTGTTAAAATATTACTGTGTCAATCTGTAAAAATTAACGTTAAATATGCTAGAGATATTTTTGGAAAAAGTATGAATAGGTTTACGTTTTGTATGCAGTGTAGTACTTTACAGGTGTTAAGTGTGGATCCTTTTTAATGCTAACAGTTTATTCATGCTTAAGTTGTGATAGATTCGTCGTTGTACAATATTATTTCAGTTATATATTCCTAGCTTAGCTTTATTAATATGCAAAACCTTTAAATGTTAGCCAATATATCGCATGGTTAGTAATAAAGAACTCATTTGGTGCTATGTTTATTTCGAAATGATACTCTAAATGCTACGTAAACCAAGTTGTTAATGTAAAATTACAATGATATGTTAGAGTATGCTTGAAAAAGTAAGAGTGAATAGGTTACGTTTTGGTACGCTGTGCTAGGTACTTACTGGTTGTTAAGTATGGAACTTGTTAATGTTAGTTGTTATCTATGCGTAAAGCGTGTGTTAGATTTTGTTATTGTCCATTATATTCTGATTTCTAGGAGTGTGGAACATTCTGAGAACCATTGTACGATAAGTACCATTTGGTTTCTTTGGGTAAATAAAGAACCTATAAGTTTTGTAGCTCACTGCGGGAGCTTGTGCATAAAATATACAATTGTTGTTGTTTGTGTTGTTGTTGTTGTGTCTACGAGAATATATCCCTTTTGAACTGATATGGTTCGTTCGTGCGTGGTATTCTTGTTTACTTTCTCTGATTGGTTGAAACAAAATCTCCCACCTTTAAGGGTTGTTTACGCTTACGATTTCCGATCAGTAGGACTTTTTTCGCTGTGCTGGTAGCGATGACATCTCCCCGCATCTCTACACCTGTTGTTGATATCTTCACAAGGAGCTTCGTTATTCCCAACGATATGTCATTTATATTTAACGTCAACCGGATGGATACCGATACATTGCTTGTATCCTGCCAAAGGTTCAAATAAGATAAACCTTTATTTCGTTTGTGCGATGGATTCCATCAGATTATCGATATCGGCAACTTGCATGGGCTAAAGGATAAGTGTGCCTGTTATCCGATGGATCGACGAGTAGTGAAATATCTTATCAGAGGTGAAAGTGTGAGAGGTTATAATAGAATAGACGTTGGCGTGCGTCATTATGTGACGGTATTAAAACCATTGAATGTACGAAAGCTACTGGAAGCCCATCTCACTGTTCGACCTTTATGCGACGTGTATAGTTTCACAGTTCGTACATCTGAAATATTACAGCATTGCTTAAATAAAAAACGAATTAACATCCCACTCTAAACGATGTTGACATACTTGAGGACTAATACGTAAAGCACATGGTGTAATCTATGATATTTACAACGAAACATGTGGTTTCCCCGTAATAATGCAGTATATAGGAATGCGTTAATAACTATCAGTTTGGATGAGTTTACTTCTATCTTGTATGAGAGAATGAGTGCTGAATGAATCAAAATAATGCTGAAATGGTTTAGTGCTGCGAAACGGGAATTTATACTTACATTCTTTCAAAGGGTGTTGAAACTCTTTTAGAGAGATATAGAGCTTACCCAACTTGAATCCTATGTTCTCCTGAATAGATGAATTAAAATATTTAAAATAAACTTGTATTTTTATGTATTTATATATGGTTTTATGTATTTATATAACGCTTTTTTCAATGAAAAATTAATTTAAAAATACGAAAACTTGTTTTACTTCCACTATGTTCGAATTATTGACTACATTGATAATGATGGCTGTTTATTCGTCTGGTTTGTTGTGTATGTGTGTGTGTGTGGTGTGTGTGTGTGTGTGTGTGTGTGTCGTGTGTGGTGTGTGTGTGTGGGTGTGTGTGTGTGTGTGTGTGTGTGTTGTGTGTGTTTGTGTGTTGTGTGATGTGTGTGTGTGTGGTGTGTGTGGATGTGTGTGTGTGTGTGGTGTGTGTGTGTTGGTGTGTGTGTGTGTGTGTGTGTGTGTTCAAGTATGTAATGTTCATAGTTTAGCTTTTCAGAGAGTAAAAACTTTACTTTGGTTGTCTTTACCCGTTAGGTATTATGCTGGTTATGTACTGTTATGCTAAATTTTTGTTAAATATTACTACGTTAATGGTTAAAATTCAACATGTCCATGTTGGAGATAATGGTTCTGATAACAGTATGAATGGATTATGTTTGTGTGAGTACTAGATAGTTACTTTTACTGATGTTAAGTGTGGAATTTTGTTAATGTTAGCAGTTTATTCTGCTTAAGGAATTGGTGTCAGGTTTGCCCTTGTATCATTATATTCTTAGATTCTTGGTAATTGTTATGTTGAAATTTATTACTTATGAAAACTTTGGCTATGTTAGCATACTTTCGCTGGCCTGTATGATAATTACACACAAGGTATAGTAAATTTTGCTAAATTATTACTATGTTAATGATACATTAACATTGATTTGTTAGAGATTGCTTGACAAAGTGTGAATAAGTTAAGTTTTTGGATGTATGTTAGTTACTTAACGGGTGTTAAGTGGTGACAACTCTGTTAACGTTAACCTTTTTATTCCTGTTTAAGATGGGTAGGTTTGTCGTTGTGGGTTATATTAATAGTTCAGATGATGCTAAGTAAGGCTTTATTGATGTGAAAAACTTTGTTACGTCAGCATAATATTCTTTGTCAGTATGATCAAGAACTTGATTTTATGTATGTTTATCCAAAATGATAACTCGAAATGTGACTTGAATCAATAGATCAAATAGATCAATAGATCAAGGATGGACAGGAGGGTGGCCAGATGCTGGCTGGATGGTGGTTTGATTACTGATTTACTGATTAGGGTATGTAAAAAACGTAAAATTGTTGGTAAGTTATAAACAAAAAGAATACAGAAATTTTTATATTTATTTTTTTATTTTTATTTCTGATGGTTCTGAAACCATTATTTCGAAATCTATACAGATCCAATAACATATATACAAGACACCAACATTGTTTGTTATACGGATGGTTTATTACTAAGCACCGCAATTCGGGCTCCTAAACACCGGTGTCTGTGCCTACTCCTCAGCCCTCATCCTCTTTTACCTCATCTTCTTACCTTCCCGCCTTTCCATCCTTCTCCTCCTTCTTCCTTCTTCTTCCTTTCCTTCTTCCTTTCTGTTTTGCATCCATGCATTTCTTCTTTTTTTTTTAAAAACTGAGACCCCCCGCTGGGTCCCTGGACTCCGAAGCCGAATCCTACTCCAACTCCGTCTCCGACCTCCGAATCCTCTATCCAGTCTCCAGTTTCAGTCTTCTACGTCAATATTTTAATGTATAAAGGGGCATGGGTCCCCCCTTAACGGGGGGACGCAGAGGGACATAATCTCGTCTCCGACGAGATTACGTACATAACTACGCTCAAAATCCAAATTTTAGCCCAATACGTTAAGCCTAACACCTTGGTTTCAGGACGAATTTGACCT
>JABUQX010095632.1:62500-77500 GCA_015478945.1 Trachelipus rathkii
TATATATATATATATATAGTATATATTACGATATATATATTTATATATATTATTATATATTATAATATATATAAAATCTTCTATAAATTTAAATATCTGCGTTTAAGTAGTATTATAACTATATATATATATAATATTATATTGTATAAAAGATTAGGATATGTAAAGAATATATTATATATTATATATATAATATATATATATTAACCTATATATATTATTATAATATCTAGTATATAATTGTAAAAAAAGAGCTTACGGACTATGGGATTAATAGGTGGCAGGATAAAGATAAAAGGTCTAATTAATAATTATTTTATTAAATTTATATATAATGAATATAGGAGCGTGAACAAATATTGGGGTAAGCATTTTAGGTTCGTATTCACACAAATAGTTAAGTAATAAAATGATACATATGCAAGTTCGGTAACTACCGAGAGCTTACACGTCAGCCTAGCCACTACTGGGACTGACAAGGGAATGACCAAAGGTTTGCCGATAGTCACTACTATGTTAAAAGGAACACAAACAACGGTAACTACCGAACGAACGAATGTGCTTGAGCCTTGGTCACTACCAAGTACTATACTCCGAAGAGCAAGGAAACCGGACCAATGGTTTGGGAACGACCTCTACCAAAAGTGCTGCCGCCAGCCTAGGAACCTAATATTGACTGAGGTAAATGGCTGACGGCCGGTCAATAGTCACTACTATCTATAGGGGGTACAAACTACGGTCTCTATCGAGCGAGTGTGTTTGAGCCTTGGCCACTACCAAAAAACACTACGTAGAATAAGGAACCCTATGGGTTGGAATCGATTTGTACCGAAAGTGCTGACGAAAGAAAGATTGGCTGAGAAGTTAATACTTCTCTAGAATTGTTTAGACTACAATTGCAGCAATAAAAGTTTTTACTCCAGGTACTTCCTAATATGAAGAGGATCCATGTCTAAGATATTCGTGAAGAATATTAAAAAATTAAGTCCTTAATAATATAGAAATATAACTAATAATATTTACATATTTGAATGAGATTAGTTTTAATATAACAATTTTAAATTATTGGTAGTTATATAAAAATGAGGGGTAACTAAATTATTTTTACGTTATAATTAATTACAGTAATATATAATTTCAAGAATATGAAGTATAGTGGTATTTTAATAATCAAATGAATTATAAGAATTAATATCTAAATAAAAAAAAAGAAAATAATAGCCAAATTTTATAACTCGAAACTAAATAAATAAGTATTAATCAATTCTTAATTTTCACCAAAGAGTAGGAAATAAATAAAAATAGGAGAT
Organism: Trachelipus rathkii; assembly: GCA_015478945.1. Lineage (NCBI taxonomy): Eukaryota > Metazoa > Arthropoda > Malacostraca > Isopoda > Trachelipodidae > Trachelipus > Trachelipus rathkii. Next base: position 63,811 of record JABUQX010095632.1, read on the forward strand.
AAAGTGATTCAACTGCGTGTTCATATCAACACAAGGTTGACACAATATTAGATTGTGGTGGACAATACCTTAATATCTAAAACTATGAGCAGTGGCCTTTTAAGAAAAATTATATCCTTTAATACTCAAAAATAATCTTGTTATAAAAAAATATTCGAATTATTAATAAAGATATTATAACAAACTTTATCAACAATTTTCTGAGTTTATTAAGAAAAAGAATGTGTCTACGTGATATTCTGAGATGAAATGAAACTTCAATTTATGATCGTATTTCTGCAGAGCTCAAAAAGTCTTAAACAGTGTTCTTTTTCAAATATAAAACTGTATATACATTCATAGTGTATTAATTATCTATGACACATTTATTAAGTATTATAATAATAACTAAATTTTCGCTGCAAAGGCGGAGGCAAAAAAATAAATAAATAATGCGTAACCAATCACGAATAAAAAATATTATATTAGTTGTCAATAAAAATGCGTCTTTATTAAAGAAAACCTTTTAAAATTAAGGTGAAAAAATGGGCATTATAATTATTTTAAAGATAACTATGAGAAGATTTTATATCAAAAGTTAACTAAAACAAAAGATGCATTTTCTTTAAATAAATGTTTTAAAAAGATTAAATATGGTTAAGTTTTAATAAGTAAAGTTAAGTGGAAAAATTAGAGAACGTTTTTAGAAGCAAATTCCAAGGATGACTCAATAATCTATTAATTTTCTACATGAGGTAAAGCAAAAAACAGAAATCTTAACACTATAATAGTATATATAACATATATATATTGGTAATATATTATTATACTTATATTTAATATTATTATCTATATATATTACTATACTATATAATACCCCTATATCATACTATACTATACTATATACTACTAGTAATAATATATATAATATAATATATTAGTAATATATATAATTTATATTATATATATATATATATATATATTATATGCCCTGTTATTGTTTTACGACTCGTCAAAAAGAAAAAAAAAGAAAAATGACGGAGTCGTAACAAAAAGGGCCTATAGTATATATATACTGTATTATAATCTATATATATAACTATATATAAATATTATACTATACTATATTATATATACATATATATATTATATATATATATTTATATATACTACTTGTTAACTATTATTATATATATACTATATACTAGGGACCAAAGTTACTTCACGCCACAGACGGAACGGGACTCGGATCCAAAAAAATTTCACAGGTTAACACTATTGATACATAAATAGATGTTCTAGGGTCGAAATGATTTTTTTTTTTTTTTTTTTTTTTTTTTTTTTTTTTTTTTTTTTTTTTTTTTTTTTTTTTTTTTTTTTTTTTTTATTTTTCGAATTTTTTTTTCTTCTTAGTTGTAAGGTTACACGGCATGTAGGGGGCCGAGCCGACGGGAACACAGGGGGGACGTTTCCATACCCCGTAGGGAGGGGTGGAGGAACCAAAGAGATCCCTCCTCCGGAGGGGGGAAAATAGTCCTACCCCGTAGTTCCCCGGAAGGCCGAGAGACCCGACTCCTGCCCATCGGTGCGGTATACCTTGGGGTATTCTTTAGTTAAAAAAAACAAAAACAACACTATACTAGAAAGTCTAATTTGATTTTAACGAAGTAACGTTATAAAAGGTCTTAAATAGGCTTTCATCCTCATATTATAATTATTAACAATAATTTTTTTTTTTTTTTTTACATTTTCCTTACTAAAATTTTACCAGGATTCCAAAAATGTATTCCTTTTCGCTGTAGCTATTGCAGTTTTTGAGATTTATTTTTTTTTTTTTTTTTTTTTTTTTTTTTTTTTTTTTTTTTTTTTTTTTTTTTTTTTTTTTTTTTTTCATTTCGACCCTAAACGTCTATTTATGTATCATAGAGGCTACTTGTTTTTTTTTTTTTTTTTATGCGAGCTCCCGTTCCGTGTGGGCGTTAAGTAACTTTACCTATGATATATATTAATATAATATATAATATATATATATATATAGTATATACTATATATTAATATTTATATATAATATATTATATATATATAATATATAATATAGTATATAATAATTCTATATATAACACTATATTAGTAGAAGGTAGAACAATAAGACGCTTAATTATAAGTATCAAAGTGGGAGGCTGAATTATTATAGAACTGGCATATATTAAGGTTAGTAATAAATTTTTTACATAATAACACATCTTGAACATTTTGTTTATGTAAAAAATTTATTACTAACTTTAATAATTTTCAGTTTCTTATTGTAGATAATTCAGGCTTCGCCTACTTTGAGTGATATTCCTCTATATATATATATATAAATACTCTAATATGATATAATATATATATATATATATATATATAATATATATAATATAATATATATATATAAGTATAATATTAATATATATAAGTATAATATTATAATATTATATATTAATATATATATATAATATATATATATATATTATTTATTTTATTATTTATGATACGAAGCACCATATTCCGCAAAAGGTGCGGGGTGGCGTTGGTTGATTGATAAAATGATTTTAAGCTTATAACAACCATTCAGTGAAATAAAATTTAATTGAATAGAAGGGTGTTTGCAGATTTGCTATCAGACGAAGAGAAATCTTCCTTCATGACTCGAGCGACGACTTCGAGATTGGCAGCTTCACACCAATAGGGCTTCACTTTTCATAGTATTTTAAAGTTTCAAATTTCTATTTATTTGCTGTTTGTAATCATCTCATTCAAATAATTAAAAGATGTTCCGTAAATATTGTTGCTCCTCTAACTCTCCGATATAAACGATATTATTTAAAATATTAATTAATTAAATTTAAAGTTTGAAATTTCGAATCATTTAACATATTTTTTACTAGTTACTAGAACTTCAAACTTAAAGCATTTCTCTCTAAAAACATAATTCTCAAAACAAATGTTGTTGCCTTCTCAGAATTTTCATTCTTTCCCAAAAAGATAGAGGATTTTCTTATTCTTCTCATTTTCCTCTGATTGTTTCTCTTTTTCGGCTTCCCTTCTTTTTTACCGGAGTCCTTTACTCGATGACCGTCCGAATCATTATATATAATATTATATATAATATATTTATATATATTATATATATATATATATATATATATATTATATATATATATATATATATATATTATATTTATAATATGAGTGAAAAAAAAAAAATTTGTATTAACATTTGGCAGAGGAGAACATTGAATCAATTTAAAATCATTGTTTCACTTAATTATACCATCTGATATTTGCAGCGAGGTAATTTGGCTGTCATTAAAAATTTGAAATTGATAAAAAAAAAGATAAGAAAAAAAGCTGTCCTCTTTAAACTCAACAAGCTAATAAAAAATGTAAAGAAAAATAAAGAATGACAACCTAAAAAAAGAAGAAGAGAATATTATAAGTTTTACAATAGCTTAGTATCATAGAACCTTTGAAGAGAAAAAGATTTGGTTAATTAAAAAAAAAAAGTTTGAAAGAGACGGAAGTATATTTTATGGTAATGAAATCGTTTCATAAATTTTAATATATTTTAAAAACGTTCAAAATATTAATATTTATTAAATTTATAAAGCAATTGGTGTAAAGCGTTAAAACTGGTGATCGCCGTTCTTTTGGAAAATATGGGATCAAATTATAACGTTGGAATTTTTTTACCCACAAATTTACTAACTGGCAACTGTTCTCTAGAAATTTAATAGAACGAAGATCATGAAGATCGATCTTCATAATCTTCATGAAGATCGATCTTCATGATCTTCATGAAGATTATGAAGATCGATCTTCATAATCTTCACGAAGATCATGAAGATCGATCTTCATGAAGATTATCAAGATCGATCTTCATAATCTTCGTGTAGATCGATCTTCATAATCTTCGTGAAGATCGATCTTCATGATCTTCGTGAAGATTATGAAGATCGATGCTTCATGAATCTCATATCTCGTGAAGATCATGAAGATCGATCTTCATGAAGATTATCATGAAGATCGATCTTCATAATCTTCGTGAAGATCCATCTTTATAATCTTCGTGAAGTACACTACAGACCTCCAATGAAAAGATTATGGAACAGAAAAAATCAGCAAATTAGAATGCTCTTTCCAACGTTATAAATTGATCTCATATTTTCTAAAAGAACCGAGATTGGTAGTTTTAACACTTCACACCAACTGTTTTGCAAATTTAATAAATAGGAGTATTTTAACGTCGTATTTAAAATGTATTGATATATTTTTTATATATTAAATATAACTTTATTTAAATATATCAATCAATGTTATTATCATAAAATAAACTTCCATCTCTTTCAAGTTTTTTTCATAAATATGTTTTTTTGTTTTCTTTGGAGAAGATGGTATGGAATTCAGGGCTGTATTACTAAGGTTTGGTGAAAATTTGTAAAACTAATTCATTGTTTGCCGTTCATTAGTTTCTTTTCTTTTTTCGGTTTTTCTATTTAACTTATTTACATGCTCTCTCTCTCTCTCTCTCTCTCTCTCTCTCTCTCTCTCTCTCTCTCTCTCTCTCTCTCTCTTCTCTCCCTCTCTCTTCTCTTGTCTTCTCTTCTTCTTCTCTATTTGTCTCTCTCTCTCTATTTCCTCTTTCTTCTCTCTTTCTTCTTTAATAATTATATATATATATTTTATTAGTATATATATATATAAATATAATTTATATTATTATATATATATATATATATATATATAATATTATATATATATATATATATACTTATATATATATATATATATATATATATATATTGAATTAAATTTAAACTACTTGCAAAAAAGTCAAATTTTGCTCTTGAAAGGTAGCTTCACAGCGAAATATTGGATTTTTTTTTAATAATCTGTGAATAAATAAAGCTCGACGCATCATACGAAGTAAAACTGAGGTGTGCAGGGATACCAACTGAATTTCTTGAGTTCACAACATAAAATTATAGCAGTTAGAATGGTGTATTGTAAATTTTGAAACGCAGAACGAAAGAAAAACAGTATTACTGTTTTTAGATTAGAATTTTAAGATAATCAGTTTTTCTTTAATTTGTCTAATTAAATGAATACTGTGCTACTTTATAATTATATTTTCTTTTATATTTGAATGGGCCACATTCTTTCTTTCGTATTCCAGGAAAAATAAGGGCCCCTTTTGACTGCTCTCCGGGCCGCCATATATATATATATATAATATATATATATAATATATATATATATATTTATATTATATAATATAATATATATATATATATTATTATTTTTTTAATTCTATGACAATAAAATGATAACAACTTAAAATTAATAAATTTGGAATGGGGGGGGCGGGGGGCCCCCCATTCCTCCTAATTAAAAAGGGGCGTAAGAATACAATACGGATGTTCTGCGTGTCCTGAGATGCAGCTAAGTGGACAGAGGGAGGTAAGTAGCGCTCTCAAGACGATAGGATTACTTCCCATTTGGGCATTTGGGGTGTAGGGGCCCCTCTCATTACACCCCCCCCCCACCCCAGTGCCCAATATTTTACACCTCTTGCACTCATAACTACACTTTTCTTACACGAGATTAGACTCTGAATCACAAACAGACCATATGTAATAATAATAATAATAATAATAATAATTTAATAATAATAATAATAATAATAATAATAATAATAATAATAATAATAATAATATAATATAATAATAATAATAATAATAATAATAATAATAATAATAATAATATTACAGACAACGCTTTATTCATATATCCCTGTGTGCGGGGGAGAAAGAATTCTCAGAATATGTTCTACGTGTCGTAGAAGGCGACTTAAATCAGTGGTAGTTGGGTTGACTACCCACAATTATTTATCTCTTGCTAGGATTGCTAATGCATGCCTCGGAGAAGGTCGTAATCGCGGTAAGCAACTTTCTAGGTCCTATTCTGTTTTACGACTCCGTCTGTTTTAATTTTTTTTTGTTTTTTTTTTTAATATATTGTAACTATATGATACCAACCATGAATTTAAGTGGTGACGGGCATGATTCAAAAGTTCGAAGTATTTAAAAATTTTTAAAAATCACTTTATGTTAAATATTTTTTCAAAAAATGAAATATCTCGAAAGTACTACACTTACAAAAAAACCAATTAAATATTTGGAATATCAGCGGTGTAAGGTTTATTATAAAAATATAAAAAAAAAAAAAAAATAGGCCTAAATATAGATTTTTTTTTTCGTATATGAAATATCTTCGAAAAGTAGCGACACACAGAAAAACCAATTACATAATTAGAATCAGCGTATAAAGCTTCTTACAAAATGTAAAAAATTAATAAAAAAAACTGCAAAAAAAAAAAAAAAAAAAAAATTAGGGGGCTCGAGCCGACGGGGGACAGAAGGGGGGACGTTTTCCATACCCCGTAGGGGAGGGGCGGAGGAACCCCCGCGACACCCAAATACCAAAGAGCGGGGGTTCCGGAGGCCCTCCCGAGGGGGGGAAATGTCCTACCTGTAGTTCCCCCGGAGGCCGAGAGACCCGACTCCTGCCATCTTTGCGGTTTACCCTTGGGTATTCCTTTAGTTAAAAAAAAAAAATAATAATTAAAACTGACGGAGTTGTAAAACGTAAAAGGTCCTATATATTTTTGAATCATGTCCGTTACCACTTATAAAAGCTAATCATTTATAGAAAATATATTAAAAAAAAAACAAAGAAAAAATCGAAACTGACGGAGTCGTAAAACAGAAGAGGTCCACTTTCTATCTTTCGGCGAAACTGTATCAATCGTTTGGGTATATGTAATGTTAGAAGAATAAATGGTGAGGAGCAATTGATATGCATTTAGAAAGGGTAATTTTGATTAGCTTGCTATGACTGAAACAACGATGAAAGGAAGCTGTGAAGCCGAGTTGTGTGATGTGAAATGTGTGTGCGTGTTGGAGTGGAAATTAATGAGAGGGGAGGGAAGAAATGGCGATTCTGATGAGTGATCTGTGTCATAGAGCTATGGTAGATTTTGTCTGTGTGAGTACTAGAATTCCAAAGGTTAAATTTGTTTGAAAATTCGAGGAGGTATATGTGGTTGCAACATATGATTGATCTGATAGCGATGTTGAGTAAAGTGGGACTTTCTGGGATAATTTGAATGATGTTTTAGATGGAGTTATAAAAAGGTTTATGTTGATTGTGTTGGGCGACTTAAATGGTTGTATAGGTCAGTGGTTTACAAACTATGGTGCGCCCACCCTTGGGGGTGCGTCTGAAAATACCAGGGGGTGCGCGCAACGGCCGGGGACCCCCCCCAAAAAACCAAACCCCGTTTGGGGAAAAAAAAAGAAAAAAAAAAAAAACCCCCTTTAAATTTAATTTTTTTAAGAGTATATAATATAATTATATATATATATTATATATAAATATATATATAATTATATATTTATATAATATATAATATATATATATAATATTATTATATTATTATAATATATATATTAATATAATTATATATATATAATATATATATTATTATATATATATATATATTATATATATAATAGTATATAATATATATAAATATATATAATTATATATATATTATATTTAATATTATATAATATATATTATATAAATATATATATAATATATATATCATATTATATTATTTATAATTATATTTATAAAATAATTATATATATATATATATATATATATTATATATATATTATAATATATAAATATTTTAATAAAATATATATATATATATAGTAATATATTATATATATATATAATATATATATTATATATATATATTATATATATATATAGTATATATATATATAATATTATTTATATATATAAATAATAGTTTTGGGAATCAGGGCATAAAGGGGGAAAAATTGGGAACTGTATTTATTTTTTTTTCCTTGTGGGTGCTCCACGTAAAAAAAGATTGGAAAACCACTGGTATACCAGTGATTAAAAAAATTATAGCATAACAGGTGCCTTTGGGTGCGGGAGAAAAATGAATGGTAGGAAAGTGATTGACTTCTGTGAGTATAATCAGAGTTGGAGTAGTGTAGGGATGGTATAGAAAAAATGGTACTGATTTGAGTTTTGTGTTGGTGAAGAAGGATAGTAATAGCAATCAAGAAATCAAGATTCCATGACATATTTAACTCTGGATCATTGATGACTGATTATTTCTTGCATTTCTCCATTCTTCGTGTAAAGCTTGTCTAATTCAGCACTAGCGTACTCTGTTAATTGTTTTTAGGCTGGGCAGAGTTTCCATTCAATTATAATTAATATATAATATATATATATATAAATTATTATATATATATATATATAAATATATATATATTACTATATATACTATATTATATTATATATATATATATATAATTATATAATTTATATAATTTATAAAATATTTAATATAATTTATATATAATATATATAAATAATATATATATATATAATATAATATATAATATAGTATAATATATAATATATATATATATTATATATTTTAAATTTCAATAAGAGCTCTTAATTCAACACTCAAGCTCTGTATATATAAAATAATATTTTTTTTAAAACCACTTTAAATAAATAAAGGAAAATCTTAAGAAAAATAACTAAACGAGATAAAGTTAAATGAATGAGTCGAGTCACAGGAGATTTTACTCTCCATCAGCTTGATTCGAACATTGGACTCCGCGCGCAGAATTAACAATAACCAGATTCTTAACCACTAGCAAATCCAAGTCTCCATACAAAATCGATTTAAAGCGTAGTTTTTAAGCACCCGGTTTTCTCATCCCATAATCTCGTTTAGTTATTTTTCTTAAGATTTTCCTATATTTATTTTAATATAGTTTTAAAAAAATAATTTTAAAATATGTATATATATATATATATATATATATATATATATATATATTATATATATATATATATAATATATAATAATATATATATATATATATAATATATATATATATTTAAATATATATATAAATATGTATATATGCATTTTGAATATTCCAAATTAAACTTCCAACATAAGCAGTACCATTCATTGAAAATAACAACAAAAGAAGTACGACTGCAAGTTTGATCCAGTTTTGCAGTACTGGGGTCCACAAAAAAGTCCCCCCCCACCCCGCCCCGTCCAAAAGCTAAAAACAAAAATGTTCGACTTTCAAAGGAAGTTGAAAAATATAGAAAGGAAAAACGTTCCAGATTTCCCAGTGAATTACTAGTTGGAATGAGCTAATATCGTCAATCTAGAGACAGAAGAGTAAATGAGAATAATGAGATCCATATAATATATATATATATATATATTATATATTAATATAATATATATATATATATATATATAATTTATAATATATATATAATATATAATATATTATATATATATATATTATAGTCTATATCTTACCTGACGGTCCCCTACGGTGTCGAACCCCGCATGTAAGCGTTGACCCTTTCTCCGAGACTTGTCACAAATGCTTGAGGTTTCTAAGAAGTATGGACAATTGCTACAGTCCTACATGGAGTTCTCAGTACGGAGGCTTTGTATGTGCATGACCTACTAATACTATATATATAATATTATATATATATAAATCTATATATAAATATATTAAAATTAAATAAATTAATTAATATATATATATATATATATATATTATAATATATATGTGGGTATGGGCTTCTAAGTTGGTGGCTTCTTTAAGTGAGCAAGCACCCTATATAAGAAAGAGGATGGTGATTTAAAAATCCATATTTGAAATGATGTTTTTCTTCAACATAAAAAATACGCATGAAAATATAAAAGTAACAAAGTCCCTTCTGTTGAGAGAATACTCTTTGTAGGCGAATTTCAAGTCGCAGCCTTTTCCAGTGGCGTTTTTCGAACTTGCCTCAGACTCTTCGTTTAGTGCGAAATTGTGATCGATTCAAGTTGCAGCCTTTTCCTTGAAGTTATCGCTCTTGCCGGGATGATTTCTGGAGAGATATCTTGAGTGAGATTTTCTTTTGATTCTTAATAATTTGTCTGACTGACTATCTGACTCAAGAGTATCCAAAATGACGGGTTTATATAGTATTTCACTTTGACTTATGCTAAATTTTGCTCGCGCAAATCATAAAGTAGAAATAATTTAAAATTTTTAACAAAGTTATAATGGAGTGCTACATTTACTTCCTGCGCTAACACGGGTGAGAAAGTATGTTTATAATACTTTATTGCAGAGAAATAATAACAAAATACATAAAATTTAAAGGTTACTTTTCAAATGGCAGCATATTTTATATGTTCCGAGAACATAAGTAACATACAACATATAAGGAAAAATGTATACATGATTTGAGAATATTCAAATACGAGCATAACTGGTTTCATCCGAAGATCTAAACATATATACAAGTATTTGAATACATTATAAATACAATAATGTTATATATACACGAAAAAAAAGTGCCATTTAATCACAAGCATGATTTGGTTATATCCGTTAGATATAAACAAACATACAAACATTTGAATGCATAAAAGTACAAAAATGTTAATACATAATAATTATTGATATGAAACAATATAATTATTCACAAGTTAAATATGCCACATTGATTCGAACCGCTAAATCCAAGGAAAGGTCCAGTATAAGACGTTTCTAACGTTCCATGATTTTGACCAATGTCGCACGTATAAGTTTTCACAAAGTTGTAGTTCGAGAGAAAACATTGCTGACATATGTTAGAGACGAAGTTGCCTTGAAGTTTAGGTCTTTATTTGAAAAAATTTCTTTCATACATAAAAGGGAGATGGTCACAGAACCATTTAGAATTCGAAGGAATCATAGTTCGTAGTGGAATTCAAATGATTTCGCCCAAATCTCAATATAAAATGATGAAAGAAATCCATAACATAAAGGAAGTTACATATGTAGAGGCGAATTGCTTGAAATTTAGGTCCTTTATTTGAAAAATTCTTCATACATAAAAGGGAGCGGTCACAGAACCATTTAGAATTCGAAAAAGAATCACAAAGTTCGTAGTGGAATCAAAATGAATTGCCTGCCATGAATCCAAACTTAAATGAATGAAAGATCCATACGTGAAAGTGAGTTACATATGTCTGACGATGAATCCTCGAACTGGGAGAGTTGTGAAAAGTATGAGACTAATAATCAAAAAATTAAAATGAAAATTTAAATTCCGTTTGCTTGAGTCATTTTCTCGCGAGTGTTCTGATTGGATTTTGTTATTGTAGTTTTTTTCTTTCTTCATTTTTTTTGTGTTTTTCTTTAGTAATCAGAAGGTATTGATTGAAGTTCTGGGTGTTCTTCCGGTTCACAATTATATAGGTTAGGGCTTGCTAAGTTGTGGCTTCTTTAGGAGCAAGCACCCTATATTAAGAGGATGGTGATTTAAAAATCCGAATTCCATATTTGAAATGATGTTTTTATTCAACAAAAGTAATAAAACGCATGAAAATATAAAAGTAACAAAAGTCCTTCTGTTGAGATACTCCCTTTGTAGGCGAATTGCAAGTCGCAGCCTTTCCCAGTGCGTTTTTCGAAACTTGCCTCAGAACTCTTCGTTTAGTGCGAAAATTTTGTGATCGAAATTTCAAGTCGAGCTTTCTTGAACGTTTATCGCTCGCCGTTATGATATTTCTCTTAAGATAAGGAGACACACAAAAATTATTTTTTTTGTTTTCAATGGAGTCTCATATATATATATATATATATATATATATATATATATATATATATATATATAATATATATATATATATATATTAATATATATATTAATATATATAATATATATATATATATATATATATATATTATATATATTATCTATATATATATATTATATCTATATATATATATAAATTATATATATATATATATATTATATATCATATATATATAATATATATATATATATATAATATCAGCAAAAGAACATGATTTTTAAATATGAGGAAACTTCTGTAAGAATCCAAAATATTTATCTTTACGTAATCTATTAATTTTCAAAATATGATAATAAAGTTATTAACAATCTAGGCGACAGAGTCACTTGGCACAGTGCCTTGGATTCTAGGTAAAATTAATTAGTTCCCCTCCTAGAATAGAGCACTTCCCGTGAGGTATGACCTTTATTTAATAAAAAAAATAAAAAAAAAAAAAAATTTGGCCGTTTTCTGGACATTATTTTTCATTTTTTTTAACTTTGAACACCATAAAATAAAATTGAACTAAATATGGGAATGGGAATCAATTTAAAACTAAATTTGGGAATATAATATAATATAATATAATATAATATATATATAATATAATATAATATAATATATATAATAAAATATCAAATAATATAATATATAATATGATATAATATATATTAATAACTAAATATGGAAATGGGAATTATAATCCTATTTACTTTTTTCTTTTATTGAATCACTTTAACTTCTATTTATTTGTTTATTTTATAATTTAGTTCAAAGGTATTGCTAAGACTCACTCGAGAGATCGAACCAGAATTCTTCACAATGCTACCCGGTCTCTCATCCGATATATATATATATATATATATATTATTTAATATATATATTTATATGTATATATATATATATATATATATATATATATATATATATATTATATAATATATACTATTATATATTATATAAAATTATATATATAAATATTACTCCTTTGTTCCAAAAAAGTAAGTTACTGAATCTCCATGACGACTGAATAAGTAGCTCCTCCGTGGCGTAATACGAGTGTGTAGATAGTTACCTAGGCTACATATCCACACCACATCAGGATTGTGAAGTCGGTTAAAAAATTTTCCGACTCCGACTCCGACCCGACTCCGACTCCACCTCTTCAAAATTACTGACCTCTACTCCGACTCGATCCGACTCCGACTCCCCCTCTTCAAAATTACGACTCTGACTCGACTCGACTCCGACTCCACCCTTTTGACAAATTGCCGACTCCGACTCGACTTCCGCTCCATTCTTTTGAATTACCAACTCTTGAAAATTACCGACCCGACTCGCGACTCCGACTCCACCGCTCTTAAAATTCGACTCCTACTCTGATCCGATCTCCACCCTTTTCCAACGTTGCAATCGCGACTCGACTCCGACTCCCGACTCCGACTCCGACTCCAACTCCACTCTCTTCAAAACTACGACTCCCCGATCCGCGACTCCTAACTCCGACTCCACAACGCCTTGATTTCCACACCAGTTTTAACCAGATTTATAAAAGTCAATCTTGCATCTACATCTGTTTGTAGGGCACGGTTCTACTCGTTAGTTTTACAATGGCATTTTTTTGTGTATGGGTGGTGGTTTCCATCTCGTACGTTTTGCGTGCAAAGGTATATATTGAACATCGGTAATGCTACCAAATTCTGTGTGAAACGTAAAAGTCTGCAACTTGAGACATTTGCTTCTTTAACGAAGCTTATGGGGATGCCTCACTCTATCGAGTACTATGGTTTTTCCAGTGGCATACAAATTCTTTCAGAATGAGGGCGCAAATGTTGAGATGACCTCGTTGTGGAAGACCAAATCTCGTCAACAAACGATGAAATGTGGAAG
>JABUQX010095634.1:0-31339 GCA_015478945.1 Trachelipus rathkii
CACCTCCATTAATAACGCATGAAAGCGAAAGATCAAAAAATATTCACATTTTACTATTTATATGAAACCCCTATTTTAGTTTTAAACGCTTGCGTCACCATCTTCTTCTTAAAAATAGATAAATAAAATATGTATATACTTATCAATTAATTCAGAAGGACAAATATATACTAAACATATTTTTAGATCTAAATCTGTATTCAATTGAGTTAATATAGATAAATGTCTTCAATTTCTTTTAAAATCAAAACATAAAACTCGTCTCACAGATGATCACTTAACTACTTACAAAATTATTGAATGTTATTCAATGAATATGTTATTTATATATATATAAAACCTTTACATATATATAATAATGCGTAGTATCTTTACATTTGTTTAAAATATAAATAATAAAATAATAATAATATTACTGATGCTTTTATATTAAGAATTTTAAAAGCAATTGTTCTCCTTTTAACAAAAAATGCATCAAGTTTCAGCAATAAGTCTAAAAAGGTGAGTTTCTCATTGGTTGCTGTTCACTCATAAAGACAACATAGTTTACAAATAACTTCAGGTATTTTTGCGTACATCAAATAGTAATAAAATAAAAAGGGTATTGCAATGCAATGCTTGCATTACCTTAAAATCACATAAATGAGTAATGTTATATATTTCATGTACAACTGCATTACATTTTGCCCCCCATTATAAAGCAAATTGGTACATTTTGCTTTTATGTACATGATATTTAAAACATGGGTTTCATTTACATAGTGCTCCTTCTTCAGTAGAGACTTCTGACGATGAACCCAATGTTCTTTCGGCATCAGACTACTTAGATAATAGTTTTAAAGAGTATTGGGTGTGTCATGCGCGGGTCGCAGAATATTTAGACCTATTTTTGACAAAATAGTCGGCCTCATTTCTCTCGTCCATTATTCCTACAACGACCACCACTTTGGCATCTACTCTTGTCAATCATCAGTGTTCTCTTACCCCTTTCTCCAGCCTCATCTTGCTCTTTCTTCGCTCACCTTCCTTCACTCCTTCCTCCTCCATAATATCACATATTTCCTACTTTCCATTCTCTTCGTGACACTTTCTTCCTGCTAACTTCTATCATCCTTCTTGCAGACAACAATTTCAGCACATGAAACATCTCTTTACATGTTCTTCTCTCGTCACCATACTTATACTTCTGCAGTCTCTCACATCTCTCCTTCTCTTCCTGACTTCCCTTTAATCCCCTGAGTTGGCTTTATTCATCCTCTCCGCACATAACTTCTTTTATTATCCCACCTTTTCCACGCTGCCGATGTCTTCTCTTAATAACTCATTTTCAACCTTGAATAATACATTGGATCACATTGACCGACTGTACCACTTTTCCATGGCAGTCTCGGCGTCTCCATCTCACTCCCTACCAAGGTATTCCGCACAAATGCCTTTTCCTCCTCACTGAACAGTTCAGTGAGCCTTGCTCTTCCCTTGTCCCCAACTTTTATTCCCTCGACGCAATAAATTCTGTCTGTGCCAAGAATACTGCTGAGAAAACTCTTAACTTTCTCTCTGCGTTTTCGGCATACTATCCACACTTCCTTTGTACTGGCATTCTTTTGTCTTCCTCTCTTTGAGACATCGTACTCTCATTCACTAAATACTCAACCGCACCCTCCTATAGTTTCTGTTGCAGTTATTGATCGCGAGGTGCTTTTTCTTCTCACATCTACTGTCTTTCTTGATGGAACTTGTACATGAGGATCTACTTCAACTTCTCCGTAGCTCGCCACACTCATTAGTACGATCTGCTTCAACAGACCTCTTCATTCGATGTCACCTGGACATCTGTTATTCTGTGTCATCTTCAACAGTGCGTTAGTGTTCTGTAGGACTTTATCTTCGTTTCCTGTACTCTTTCATCCTTAGCATGAACATCGGGACTCTTTCAATCATACACGATGGTGACACTATTTGACTCGACCTTTTCTGATGATGTTCCGAGTGTGACTTGACGGTTTCCCTCTGTAAAACTCTTCCTCTCCAAACTCGCCATTCCAAAAATATGATTAGTTTCATCAGATTCTTCTTGTGAATCTTCCTCAGCGCTCTCAGCGATGGGGAGCACCACACTTCTATGTTATGCCGACCTCTACTTTACGAAGGCCCTCGACACACGGTTCGACTCCCATGCGAGTTTAGGCTGGAACGGGGGTAATGCGCCTCTGACATTCTCCCAATGACCAAATCATAAGCGACTCCCGCAGTACTGTGCAGTCTTCCTGCCCTCGAAGTTAAGGGTGTCCCAATTAATCGTCCGCGAGTGGAGTCCTCTATTCACCGTCCGTTCATCAACCTCAAGTCTACTTTGTTACCACCATAACAACTCCTTGTGTACGTATTCCTTTCGTACGATTACATGACTACAACCAGAGTCACGGAGTGCCTTGGCACGGCATCCGTTCACGTCCCATAAGCTACAGGCATCCGACAGCGGGGTTCCTTCTTCTACGCAATTCCAAATGCCTTGCGTCGTCTCATTTGTCGCCCTTTTGTTTCTGAAACATTTTGTTCTATATTCCACTACCGCTGAAATATGGAGGGGCTCTACAATCTCTAGGAGATGCCCTCTTCTTTGACACTTGTAGCACGTGATAACCTCCCTTGGCTCACTCTGACTCGCGACGATGACCCTGTCTGTCGCCACTCCCCCTTCAGATCCTCTTTCATTGTTAGTTGCTCTTGATGCATGTTGTTGCTACCTTATATACATTTCGTGAAGTAACATTGGCCTTTTGATCAAAATATTATTGTTATGGTGTCCTCTATACGTGATTGCTGACTTCGCGTGTGACTGCGTTACTGCGAACTTTAAACGATGCCGCTTCCATGTATCCTTCTGACAAGTATTATCTCTTCCGGTGCTTCTTCTTCGTTCCCTTAGTAGGTTCGAGTTTCTTTGGACAGTATTCAATACTTATCCACTGAGAAAACTCAATAGATCACAGGTGTCAGTGTTACACTCTCTCTGTTATCCACTTTAAGAAGCTTCAATAATCCCCTTAAATATCACCTAGGATTATCATCTTGTAGATCATAGTTTACTACTTCGTACAGTACCACTTTCCGTGAGTCCGGTCCTCTCCAATAAAGCTCTTTTCAGACCTTCATAGTTCTTCAACTCTTCAACAGTCATGTTATTGAACACACTGACAGCTTTGCTTGTTAGGAAACATCCTAAAACAAACGCTCGCTTTTCCACAGGGATGTCGTTCGCCTCTGCTGGCTTCTCAAACTCCCGAGTCTTTCAATATCGTTTTCTTTTCATCGAAGAAAGGAAGCTCCACTTCGGGTACTATTAGCCTAGGAAGTACTATGTGCTCTGAGGCTCTGTATGCTTACTACTGGTGCATGTTGAGCTGTTTCTCAGCATCAAGCTTCATCTGAAGCATTCTTTCTTCCGCCTCTCTTTTTCTGCCTCCAACTTAACTCTTTGAGCTTCAGCTTCGATTTTAGCTTTCTCCACTCCCGCTTCGGCTCAAGCTTAGCTTTCTCTCTTCGCTTCTTCTCAGCGCTACTTTTTCTCCTCTAAAGGCAGCAAGCTACATTTCTTTTCCTTCCAAAGCCGCAGTACCTTCTGTTGCTCAATCTCTGCTTCTTTAGCTAGCTTATCTTTGAACATTGCAGCAGCTTCCTTACCCGATAAACCTAATGATTTGCATAATTCTACAAATTCAGCATTAGAAGAAGCCATTACTATAATCGATGTATACAAAACAGATTATAAAATATATAGTCCACTAACAAAGTCACTTAATGACGCATGAGTCAAAATCCCGTTTACTAACCAGAATTTTAAATTTGCTCAAATTATATTTACATACAAATTAAAATATAATGCATAATAACAAATCCATATATATATATATATAAAATATAATATATATATATATAATATATATATATATATAATAATATATATATATATATATATATATATATATATGATATATATATATATATATATAATATATATATATATATATATATATATAAATATATTAATATAATATATATATACTGTTTAAACAATCTGCAACAAATTGACAAAATTTTTTGGGGGGGTTCAGCCAAAATCGGAATCAGAGGAAAAAAAATCGTGAATTCCGAACGCCTATTTCGCGTCCGCTCACTTTGCACATTTTATGCCTACATTAAACAATATCAATAAATACTATATATATACTTTTATATATATATATAATATTAATACGAGCTAAGTTGAATTTACTAAAAGTTCATTCCCGTTCTTGTTTCCAAAACGACCGGTAATTGTTGCAGATAACAGTTTGTTATTTCACCAATACAAAAAAATCAAATATGCCACTATTAGGCAAACGAAATAGTCCAAACGAATATTTGGACAGTTAAAAAAAACACAATATTCAACAATATCGATTATCAACAAATTGGGGTATTGATTGCAAACCTTGAACATTAGTTTCTGACACAGGTCTTAACCCAAATGACTATACTACCTCGAGCTCAAATGCTTCATTACAAATACAAAAAAACTTTATACAAACAATTGAATCGCACAGTGGGGAAACTGGAAAGGGTTAATAATTAATAAATGAATCAAGCATACCTAAATTGGTAATGTAATGCAAGTCGTTAAATGTGAAAAAAATTCTATGTCAAAACTTACTCTTCAAACTGATAAACAAATCCTTGCCAAGGCCCCCTGACAATCCATCAACATACACTTTTAGATTCTCAACCGTGTATTGTAACAGTATCAGGCTCCTGTTGACATGAGTTATCGCCTGTGCATATTATAAGTGAATTCTATACCTTAAACTCACCAACTTATTCCCTGGGAAGACCCTGTCAAGTGGAGTAAAAAACAATGTTCCTGCTCATTCTTTTCCCTTATGTCGAAAACTAGTTCAGTCATATTTTCTTATCAATGAATGAAACTGTTTTATGATCAGTCTTTTGATCATGAAACAATGTCTTTAAGACTTAAACAATTAACACTTGAATATTTGAATAATGAGAAGTAACAACCGTTTGGAAACACTCAAGGAAAACACTGGAGTAAATTTAGAATATTTTAATAAAAAAAAAAAATTAAATGAAAATTATACTGGTTTTACAAACTAAGTTTTATAAAGTCATGAACAGTGTAGTCCGATGTCCGTAGGTATCCCATACATTACGCTCTGTAAGCAAGAAAACAATAGATCCTTTTATATTATTGATATATATATATATATACTTCAAAAATATTAACAGGTTTCTATAGAATCCAATGAACATGTATGTCGGATGTCCGAGGTATCCCATCACATGCGCCTGCAAAATAAGAACACTGAAACTAACTACTAAATATATAATATCTATATATATATTATAATATTATATATATAAATATATATTATGCTCATTAAAAAAAAATAAAGTACAATACAAAATGCTCTATCACTAAATTATATAAATTTTGCCCTAAATATATATATAAACAAGTATATTGAACTCTTAAAAAATCATCGAATTAGTTGCAAGATAAATCATAATAAATTTTTTCAAAGATATGAAATTACTCGATAGCTTATTATAAAATCTGTAAATGTATTTATCTAAAATCGATGCAAGTTTTTAAATGACGAAGATAAGGCATTCAGGCGGACCAATAAACGTCCGTTTTTCCCATCCGAACAGTTACTTTTAGTATTTAAAACAAATCTATTTTACAAAACAAATCGTGGCTATAACAATTAATCATATGTTAAAATATAACTATTACAATTTTTAATCGTTGAAAAATGTTCATACATTTTAATATGTACACCTACTTCGATAAATAAACTTACAATAATACACAACCTTACCTGCTAGTAAAATATAGCAACACCCGCGGACACTATGCACTTGCAAATCGCATTACAGACGATGCATTCGAAATAGCAATGCAAATTATAGGGACACAATGGTGTCAATTCCTGATTATATAGGCCTACACATTGTGTTACCTCGCAGGATGGCAGGAAACATAAACAACAACAGTGATTTTCCACACTCAACTATATCACCATATTTAGATTTAAAAACACACAGTCATTCACTTTGTATAAATATAAAAACAAGACACTCCACGAATACAAAATGATTAACCCTAAAGAGGTAAGAAATTGTTCGGATGAAGGCATCAAGAGCCTACCAACTTAAGCTACTCAATTAATAACGACATGAAAGCGAAACGATCAAAAATATTCACATTTCTAATATTTATATGAATCTCTGTCATTTAGATTACGCTTGCGGATCCAATCATGAACTTCTAACCATAATAAATAAAATGATTGTATAATACTTATCATTAATTCAGAAAGACAAATATATACTAAACATTTAGAAAGAAAGAAAATTGGTATTCCTTGTACAATCGAGCTTCGTTCTCATTCAATGACAACTCTTTATAATAAACACTTATGGTGCCTTCGCTGATTGATAGATAGTTTTGCCAATTATAATGCATTAAGAGAAACTCCATCAAATGAATATTTATTTATAGCTTTTATTTGTGTTGCATAAAGCATTCTCTGAGTCAATGTTCATCTTAGTAACAAATTTGCTGGTTAGTCTACTCTCGGGAGTTAGATAAATTTACGGTCACGTGTAGAGGATGAACAATTCGTTCATACTGATATGACGTCATTGTTCAAAATCGCAATGACGTAACCGAAGTAAATATACTCAATATCTCTCGAAATAAAAGAGGTATTGTAATGGCAATGCATAAATTTACCTTAAAAACATAAATGAACAGTAATGTTATATATATAAATATATCATTACATATTTATATATATATAAATATATATAATTATATAATATATATATAAATATTTATATATATTATATATACGTATATGATATATATAATATATCTATATATATATATATTATATATATATATATATTATATATATATATATATATATTATATATATATATATATATATATATATATTATATATATAATATATTTTATTTATTTATTTTATTTATTATACAAAACACCATTATCCCACTAGCTGCAGGGGGTTGGTGGCTATATAGTTTTCCAAAACTTATCCACCACCATTCGACCAAGAAAAGTTATAGAGGGGGTCTTCAGCCCTTGCTATCAACGAAGAGAATCATGAATTTACTCCCAGCAACTCGACCGACTCCTTCTCAAGACACAGCTTCCCTTATACAAATATTGAAATCTGTTTTGGCTTAAATTCTTTCTTTTCTTTTTTGCTCCGCCAAAAAAGAAACAAAAGAGGCGGCCGAAAAACAAATGCTCCTGCTTTTCGGATTTCCGCTAACGCACTATTTAATAAATAAATACTTTAAAAATTTTGAAAATTTTGATTTTATAAGAATAATTTTCTCTTATAAACTTGCCTCTGCAAACTGGATTAAGATAATGACTCTCTCTTTAAAACAATTCCGTCAAAGACTTATTTAGCAATTTCCTTAACAAATTTACAGTCCTCTCTCCAATATATAATCTTTCAGATTTTGAACATTCTTCGGCAGTTTTCCTGCTGCTGCTTCTCTTTTTGCCTCCTTCTAACCCGGTTGCAACCGCTTCTAACCCGGTTGAGTCGCATCATATATATATATATAATATATATATCTATGATATATATTAATATTTATATATATATATATATAATATTATAAAATATATAATTCGTAGATTTTATCTTATTTAGATATTCTTAGTTCATATTCTTTAACTCACAAAATTAACTATTCCAAAAATTTTCAATTTCTTCAGCGCGGTTTCCTGATGTTTCCTGGGGGAAACATGACACTAGGACATGGGAGGAAGAGGAGTGTAAGTAATTATTACGGTGGTTAATTCAAATTAAAGTGTGTTTTTCTTTCCTTATAAAGCTGCTTTTATTACGCGACTCAACGTTCCTTTGCCGAATAATTTAGCCCAACAGCACAGGCACGCCGAAAAGTCGAGGCGGAATTGCGCTTTGGAGCATAGGACTGAAGAGAAAAAATATAGCTGCATACGCGCTAGCGCACTAGGCCGCGCTAGCCAGGCGAATTAAAAAAAAATTAATAGCGCGCCATCCTATATAATTATATATATTATCATATATATATATAATATCTATATATATTATATATAATATATATATATATATATATACTATATAATAATATATATTTATATTAATTATATATATATAAATATATATATATATATATATAATATATATATATATATAGTATATATATTATATATATAATAGAGAGCGAGAGAGAGAGAGAGAGAGAGATAAGAAGAGAGAGAGAGAAGCGCGAGAAGAGAGAGAGAGAGAGGAGAGAGAAGAGAGAGCGAGAGAGAGAGAGAGAGAGAGAGCAGAGAGAGAGTAGGAGAGAGAGAGAGAGAGAGCGAGAGAGGCGAGCTAGAGAGAGAGAGAGAGAGAGATTAGGTAAAATGCCAATGGTACCTGGAAGTGGGCCAAGAAAAACAAAGTTCGAGTGGACAGAGGGTTCAAGCAGTGGCAAAATGAGTTCAAAGGTTCAAGTGCAAGTTCTGTTCATAGAGCTAACTCAACAATTGAAGAGGATTCAGAATCATTTGTGCAAAATGTGCAAAAAGATATTTACCTATCTTGATATCAATAAATCAACTGAAGGACCAAAATACCTCCGTCAATCAACAACTCATTATTGAAATAGATTCTCCAGAAATAACATTCAGTTTAGTGATATAAGATTTATATTTCCACATCAATTTCCTATCTTCATCAAATGACATGGCATTGGCCATCCTAGACTATTCGATAGCAAGTTCGTCATAAAATAGTCCGTACATCTCCGATTTCAAATCCCCAAAAAAAACATCAGACTGATACAGCCACGATTTGAGGTCCTTTGCCATACGACAGCTCGCTTGCACAAAACAAAATCTTGTAATACACCATTGAACTTTTTTTTTATACCAACACATATCATTCGTGCTGCAGAAAGTCAAAGTATTAATGAATGAAAAGTGTTCTCAGACCAAAGATATAATCCACCCTCTATTATAGACCTCTCTGACCTCTGCTGGATGAGGTTAATCGGAAATTGAAAGTAAAGCTAAGACCTCGTCCCTCTGATAAGAGTCTACCTGTTAGGATTTAGAGCTATAGGATAGCTAAATTCTGATAGGTTTGACTGCAATCTTTTTTTTTATTATATACAATAGATTGTGGCAGTGAACATAAGACAGCTGAATTTTGTGCAGGAATTGCAGAAAAATCAATTAAAGATAAAGAGATGTGGAAAAGATATAAGTAATATCTTAATTGCCTATATCAGTAGGCTATATATTTTAGTTGCTTTGTTGATACAAATATACAATGGTAAATAAAATTTACTATTATTGATTAATTTTATTTATTTTTTGTGATAACTGTTTAAAATTTAGGTTTTTGCAATATGTACCAACAATGAAATGAAAATGAAAAAGATGAGGGACATTATTAAATCAAAGAACTTAACATTAATCACATACCATTGCTATGCTCATTATTTTAATCAATTGAAAAGGGAAGGAAGTCCAAAAACAATGAATGTAGCTATTAATGTTATATCATCGTTGTCCTCTCTACGAATGAGTTCTTTTTGTGACAAATCAGGCAAGAGCTCATTATCCCGTAGAGAGTATGTTCCCAATACTATGGCGAACTCCATATATTCCTCAGGAACGATGAAACATTCGGTGGGTTTCGTTTCAAATCCACCTTGAAACAGCAGTTTTAGATTGACATACTGGTCAATCGGAATTCTCTTACCCCTTCCGAAACCACTAATTGCTTTCACCCCTACTTTTGCAGATGGCAAAAGTTCAACTGGTTCTTTCAAGCTCTGCAATACTGCTTCACTCACCAAACTTACACCTGCCCCACTATCAACAAGGCAATCATACACATTCGAGCTGTTGTGTTCTAATTTCACGCAAACAATTAGTGGATCCACTTCCGCCTGGCAAAGATTTATGGTAACAACCATATCATCCTCAACTGGAAAGTTGTTTACTGCCAGGTGGACATGACAAATATTTTCTGCAATGTCATGCGGTTTCACCATGTTGTTTGCTGCTGTTGCTGATTTCACCTGCCTGTCACTATGACTATCGCTACTTCCTAACACGACAGTTTCTACAGGAAGGCTACTTGCTACAACTGATACTACTGGTTCCGTAGGGGAACTCCTACTACTGCTACTACATACTACTGGAACAGAAAGAGAGTAACTATCTCTACTACTATCACTAGTCACTATAGTGTCTGGAAGAAGGTTCCTAGCACTACTACTAACGACTACAGGGTCTATAGTACTAGCACTACTTCTATCACTATTTACTATATCTACTAGGGCATTTGAATCCATGAGCTGCTGTGAACTATTCTTCTCCACTGGAGGGCTCATTTCCGTGGAGACCTGCAGTTTAAAGCTCCTGCTTGTACTGTTTCTTCTGAAGAAGGACCCATGCATCGGCCCTTCTAGATGTGCCTTGTGAACACCAGTCCAAGACTAAAACTTCTTTCGCTTTGGTGAAGTCACGTTGTATTATCTGTGTTCTATGTGTATGTCGCGCGTGGAAATTGTGTTACCTTTTGAACCAGTGAGGCACTGTGGTGATCTGTTTTTCCTGTTATTTACTTTTCTGGTTCCTGTGCATTGCACGGTGGTGCCTTGTGTACCAGTGTCATTCCGGCAATGTGGACACTTGCAAACGGACACACGTCTACAGCAATTTTAAATTGTTTGTGCGTGGAGGGTATCTGATAGACTTACATCATTCCTACATGCCCCTCTTTTCGACAATACTGCATATACCCAAGATACTTGGTAACATTCATTCCATCAACGTGCCCAACATTCTCACAGTAATCACAATCGAGATTTTTCTGTAGTGTTTCGTTGTGACGTGTCGGAGTGTGAGTGTTTTGGGTCTGATTTCTGTTATTGGATGAGGGATAAGTATTTTTATTGTTATAGTTTCGGGTATTCTGTTGGCGGTGTATTGTTGTTTAGTAGTTGGCTGAGCATGTTGTGAAGCAAAACCTCTCGACCCAACCTGGTTAATACATCTATTCTGATTGTCTCGTCCAAGTCTTGTTTAGGTTGATCAGGAGAAACTGTAAACCGGCTGTTACTAGAAGAAGTGGCTACATTCTTCCCTTTATTGTAGTCTCTGCCATAAGAGTCTGCAAGACTTACTATCTTCCGCCATGTAACACGGATATTGCTATCTTCCTCTTGCTGTTTTATATATTCTGAAATCCGTTTTTCAACATAAGGAGGAAGACTTAAGAGAAAAGCGGTACGTAAAGAGTCATGCTCTCTCATCTCTAGCCCACGATAGACTTTCTTAGCTAAATGTTCCAGGCGAAGAGCGTACATACGGACGCTTTCACCGGGAGTCCTATAAGCTGAGTGGTAAGCATTCAGCTTATGTGCGTCTTTTCTTTTCTCCTCTTGCTGATACCATGTTAGTAAAGTCTCTTTAATGGATCCGTAGTTTCTGTCATCTTTAATTAAAAGATTATACAACTGCAGAAACGATCCTTCAAGTTGCCTGCCTAGCAACCTTAACCACTGATGAGGCGCATTTGGATAGTTAAATGAACAGTACTGTTCAAAATCTGCAAAATAACTAACCAAATCTTGATCAGCCTCGTATTTATACTTTCCTGGCTCAAACACTTTCACTTTCCTTGAGTTCTTGGCAATTTCCGCCAGATAGAGGATAGATTGGGACATCAGAATAGCATATGACTCTCCAAAATGTCCAATCTTTGGTGCACAGAACGTGCGGCTCTATTGTCTGCAAGAGCAGTGAAAGTTCGGTTGGGGCTGAGTAGGAACAACATATGACTTGGTATCGATAAGTGTGCCGATACAGCTCGTGACCTGCAATCGTGTCTCTGAGTACTGGGAATAAAGGGTTCATTTATACGCTGACTGAGTAAAGTAGTATGGTGACGGCTGTCTGTTTGGTCACGTCCAGTCTGTTGTGTACAGGGAGTCGTCCGTGTCGTTGTGTAAATAACGTCAGAATAGAGGGCCCACCTCCATCAGTTTGAGCTATATGTTCCTGGATAGACTGTTGTTGTTGCAGGCGCTGATACCAATGGCAAGGTGGAACCGAAGTTCATCAGACCATCTTCATTGTTACCAATCTGATTCGTCACTGAGGGAGTTAGAACAACTGAAGGAACTATCGTTTGTTGTGGCTGTGTGCCGGCATAAGCGTTTCCTCTTTAAGGACTAATTTCTGCCGTAATGGTAGCTAGGAACTATGAAGAGGTGATTCACGGGTCTACTGTCTGATAATGTTGGAGGAATCGTTGGTGGTGGTGATCTCTTTGGAACTCTTTGTCTCTGCTTTGCTGCCTCAATCTCTCTCCCTCTC
Source organism: Trachelipus rathkii (assembly GCA_015478945.1). Taxonomy (NCBI): domain Eukaryota; kingdom Metazoa; phylum Arthropoda; class Malacostraca; order Isopoda; family Trachelipodidae; genus Trachelipus; species Trachelipus rathkii. The sequence continues at coordinate 12,473 of JABUQX010095634.1, forward strand.
TCTAATAAACTTTACAGATCTTGTGAGTCGTGGGAGGCATCTCCTCCCTCAATATCACACCAACATTCACCCAAACCAAACCGACCACTGCTCCCATGGCAGTCACCTCCCAACCTCACAAACTTCTACATTCTCCCCATCACCCCCAGCTCTGAAAATCTGTTTAAGGACGTCATTAGGGTTAGTACACAAATAACATAACAAAAACAAATAACACAATAAACAAAACACCTAGTTGTAAAAGTAAATGATGTAAGAGGAGAAAAGTGTGTAGGAAAAAGAGGTTAAGACTGGTATGACTCGAACTGTATCTAGTACTCCTGGAATTCGAAGGTAGAATTTGCAGACATCGGCGAAGTTGAAAGTTCAGATATGTAGTATCTACCCTGATTACTTTGTTAAACCCTACTATAGGTAATCTAAATACAAATGGTAGTCCCGTTTCGGGCAACTAAATTAACAAGCGTATGTAGGGAAGTTAATGGAAAGAAGACCCGGATTATTACTGTTACAAGAGCCGCCCAAACGCCTCCAATAAATTTAGAAAGTAGGATCAGATAAACTAATACAGGTCGAAAATCAGAGAACTGAAAGGAACTGTCTGTTCATAGATTAATGGTTAATTCCTAGCAGAAAAACAGAAAAAATTAGTCAGTTAATGTATGCTAACCTCGGGTGCCGATAAGGGTGTTCAGGGGTGAAGTCCTAAAATAATAGAATAAAGTGTAATTATCATTCTACCACCGCTGTTAATGGCAAACTAGTAACTCTCCTAACGTACCACACTATTCCACCTGAACCCTTCAATTGTTCGCTTCTGCAAAAACTGAATCCTCCTCTGATCTGATAGTATCCACCTTGTAGTGAGGAACCTCCTTGAATCAAAGATCCTCCTTAATAGAACAAGGTAAATTGGATCTTAATAGGGGGGTAACAACAGATGTTTTAAAAGTGATTTTATTAATTTAAACGCAAGGGGAGGAATATCTAAATTGATTTGATGACAGCTGTCAGTTGGTTCTAAAAAGCAGAACACAACCAAAATAATGTCAATTCGAGTTCGAGTTCCAGAGTAAATGTTAGTTATACTGGAAATTATGATTAGTATGTGTGATAAAGTATAGGATGCAAACACAAGAACAATCACTTAACGTTGTGTTTCTTGTTTTTTGCTCCGGAATTGACTGATGTTCGAGATCCGAATTGAATGAGTGCTGCCAAAACTTGAGACAGGATAAACAGCAATAAAAAGCAGTCCAGAAAACAGCGATGGCAAGAGTGGTACCAAGAATGGCGCTAGGCCCCAGCGATGGCACCCAGTATAGAATTGAAAAGCAATAGGCATTGAATTAGTTTCATACGCTCCAACAGAAAACACTAAAAATAGAATAAGCATTGTAATATGGCTTACCCTGGGAGATTGTTGTAATCTCTCTGTAAGGGTGAACAACTGGTATTGGAGAGACGGCAGAGAGCTGGTAAATCAATCTAAAAAAGACATACTGGTGAATAAGCCATATAATGGAGCGACAGCCACATCTAAAAAAGACAAAAACTATAAACCATATAAATGTAAATGTAAAATATCTCACGTCTTCAAGATTGTGGCAATCCTTTTGACAACAAAAGGGAGGACTCAAAGTCGATGATGTGACAGGAGGCCAATGAAAATTGGTCACTCAGAAAAATAATTAAACAATCTGAAAATGGCTAACTACCATATATTCAAGATGCCTAAAGATGATGTGATTAGCAGGATGGGAGAAAAGAACATGTCATGATTAGAAGGCAAAATAAAAATAAAATTTACTATATTTAATAAAATATATAATATATATAAATGGGTACAGCCTATAGATATATATTAGGATGGATCCAGATATTTGGGTGAGGGAGCTTCAGGGTGGGCCTGGAGCTGCTGTAACAGTAGCCCCAACAGCATGTTGTTGAAATCCAAAAATACTTTCATAATCACCACTGACCAAATGTAAAGTATAATAATAATAACTAATAATAATAATTCAATCCATTCAATTTATAACTATTTATTCATACAAAGAAGAACAGTTAGTCATTAAATAACAAAGATGGCATAGATTCTAATATATTGTTCAAAGTAGTTAACAATTACAGTAACACAATACATTATAATAACCCAAATTAATTTCCCTAGTTCATGTTAAATGGTCAACTAATTCACACAGTGTCATGTCCTTGAAACCCGAAATACAATAATAAATAATATAATAATAATAATAATATAATAATAATAATAATAAAAAGAATAATAATATAGGAGCCAAGCATCGCAACACTAATAACAATACAATTACAACCAAAATAATAAATAATAATAATATAATAATAATAATAATAAAATATAACAACAATGATAATTAATTGAAATATAATACAATAGTTACCTTAATGGTACCCATAATAAGTGTCAATAATATATATAAATAAAAACCTATAACAGTACAAGAAATAAATATCACTTTCTTAATCAGTGACATTTTTACCCATGATAAAAAAAATAAAAAAAGTAATGCTTTTAAAAAATTAAACTTGTTAAAAATGTTGGAAAATACGTTTTTTTGAGAATACCGAAGTAAGCTCGAGAAATCCGGAGCACAAAGTGCCAAATGTTGAATTTTTTTTTTTTTTTTAACTAAACGATATCCCAAGGGTAAACCACAAAGATGACAGAGTCGGGGTTTCTCCCGCTACCCGGGACGACGGGGGGACTCGTTCCCTCCCCTCTGTCCCTCCCGTGGCTCGAACCCCCTAAAAAGGATATAAAAAGATAAATAACATTTTTCTCCAAAGCGAAAGATTAAAATACTATTTGTAATCTTGCCTCGTGAAAGTAATGCAGGTATTCAAGGTCAATCACACCGTACGCTTGTCAGATCTAAGATTATACTAATTAAGGTGTTATTAATAAATATTAGAATAAATGGAATATTTTTTTTTTTGTTTTCATAGATGGAAATTGCTTGCTGAAATAAAAAATGTTATTTAATTTTCCTGTAAGATTTATAGGTTTCTAGTTACATGCCTGGCTCTTCGGGATGCTGGCCCAAATAATTAATTACAACTATAAACTATACAATCATAATTAATAATCTTTTGTTATTGTTGTAACATAATTTCATTACAACTTATAATAGCTACAATCATAATTTCAACGAAAATTACAATCAGGTCAATACAAGAATGTATCGATAAAATTCCTCCCCACAAAAAAAAAATAATCCGAAGATAATAATAATAATTAATAATATAATAATAATACTAATCAATGATAAAATTAATAATAATAATAATAATAATATCAATAATAAATATAATATTAAAAATAATAATATAATAATAATGAAATGGTAGTAGCTCGATTTTACGTAGTTTTAATTTCCTGAGTTTGTTCTTTGTACATTTAATTAAAATGAAAAAGTTTCTCTTAATTTTTTAGCAAAATATACATAATAGTTGCCCTTTTTATATCCTTTCCATTGAGTTGTAAAGTTTAGATGCTTGTAGCTGACGCTTTGAGTGGCTTTTTTAAATCTACAGAAGGGAGGGTTTATGTAAGTATTCTTAGATTTATCTGATTTCTACGCCCTTATTGTGGATAGATTTCCTGATAGCTATCTTCAGGATGATATATTTTAGCAAGTCTTTTAAACTGCAATATCTAAGGTTTTTGAATGAAATATATACTGTAAATTTGAAAAATTCTCTTGTATTGCTAATGAGGCGGATAAATCGCTTCTGGATTACAATACACGGCTGATACTAGTTACTTGTGGTACGTAGATAGACGACAGTAAAGTAAGTGTGGTGTTAGTGAATAGTATATTTTCCTAAGAATGAAAGAGGTACAATATTTCTTAATTTTATTAGCATATACATGGTATCTCGACAGTCTGCTACCTAGGTTGTTAATATGTTCTTTAAATGTCAGCTTATCATCGATTGTATTCCCAGTTATGTTAGATTGCAGCCCTTTCAGTTTATACATTCATTAATTTTAAAATTAAATCGTTAATTGGTTGTTGCTAAAAAATAATGTAAGATGTTATTCAAATTAAAGATAGCTTATAGCAATCTATCATATCACTATTTGTAATGTGTTACTGCTTTATGAGAGTAGAGACTTCAGCATCTTTGTTCGTTTAATTAAAAGGAGGTAGTCGTCAGCAAATGAGACTGAAAAAGAGTCATGAGAGTTGAACAGTTCAATTTGTATATAGATAAAATAAAAACGTCCAGAGAATTGAGCTTCTGGGGTATCTGTTGAATGTTTGAAGTGTGGTTGAATTAGTTTCATTAAGTTTTACGTATTGACGATCTCTCCTTTAAGTAGCTTTTAAAACATTGTAAGTTTGTCCCTTCAAAGCCCTTTTGTTCATTTTACTTAGTAGTATGACATGATCAATCATGTCAAAAGCTTTGTGCCATCTAATAATATAGTCAGGCAGGTGTCTTTTTTCTTATTTCGGTACAGTTTGTTTGGTTATACAAATGAGAGCCTGTCAGCATTTAGCGTCCTTTCTAAATCCAAAATTGCGAATGCACTGAGAATCGTTGTTTTGATATAAAATATTCTGTTAGCTGATTGAAAACTATTTTCTCAAATATTTACTAATCGTGTTTTTTAGCTATTGGTCTGTAATTTTTGCTAGGCAACAGGGTTTCCTTTTCTTAGGTATTAGGGATACTTTGCTGTCCTGAAATTTATGTTTGGCGAAAGTTTCCTGTCAAAAATGATTAATTGAAGCAGTTTTTTAAATGGGCTATGATGTGGCAGTGGAGTTTGAGGATGTGGTTGGGGGTAGTATGAATATCACATCTTTTGTTTTTTAATCCGGCGATTACCCTCTTACCTCCGTGAAAAATGAAGTTAAGGAAGAAATGAGACTCGTAGTCTGGGGCTGGGGGTCGCGTGACTGTCTTTGAGTACAGCAATTATGGATCGCAGAAAATGGAGCTTTAAAAAGCTACGCTTGAAACGTTTCTTCTTTGGGAACGTGGATGGTCTCGTGGATAGGCGACCGGCTTACTGTAACAGGATACGGCGGAGTCCAGTGTTTTCGAGTCCGCGGATGGAAAGTAAAAATCTTGACTCATTTAAGTCTTAATGAAGCAAAGGTGATTTTACTCCCATCAACTGGATTCAAACACTGGGAGCTCCTGCATTGCTGATTTAACAGTAACCGGAGCTTATCCACTAAGCCCATCCCTTCCAAAAAAGAACGTTTATGACGTAGTTTTTAAAGCGCCGGTTTTCTCAATCCCATAATTCTGATGACTCCAAAGGCAGCGCCGCAAAGTAATAAAAAATAATAATGAATAATAATAATAATCATAACATAATAATAATGAAAATAGATAAAATAAAATAATTAATGAGTGGTGGAAATGGATACGATATTAACACTACATGCCTTACCGATGGTTATATTGCTAGAATATATGTAACAAGGGTGGTGTTTAAAGAAAAAATCGGACTAATACAACAAATGAAAGCAGATTTTATAAATACTAAAGGAAATGACCTTCTAAGCCCGACACAAAAAGAAATTAAAATTTTTTAATGAATTAAACATTTAAAGTAATTTTGTTGAACGTTTTATTTCAAAATTAGCTCTTAAAAAACCATCTTTCGTACATTTAAAAAAAAAAACAACACTTTTCACTTATTTTTCTTTTTTCAACAGTTTTTTTTTTTTTTTTAAACCATTGTTAAAAATTATATTGTCTCCAATCGTGCACACCCTGCAGTTTCTGGGCGTTTTTTCTTAACTTGGTGTTCCGATTTTATTGTCATAGATAACTTTAGAAATTAGCATTATAACAAACTTAATTTTACTTAGAATGAATAATGTCATTTGTCTAGGGCTATGCACTCCACTAAAGATCCCTAAAATGGAGAAATATAATACTTTAAAATAATTAAATATTTTATTAAGATATAATTACACTACTCTAACTAATCACAAAAACTCTATTGTTTACCTTGCTGCTTATCTTCTATGCATTTTTTTTCGCTTTGAACTCCCTTGATACATGAACCCTTCACCTGAAATGTGCAATTTAAACAATAAATAACGCTATAATAAACAAACAAACCCATTTATGCTGCTGATGAATGTTAAACTTAATTAATATTGCATTAACTAAGCTATTTCCAACATGACATCATGTGATTCTAAATTACTGGGTTTTAATCAACTATAAATCCATTTCTAAAATAAATGTTTTAAATATTGCAGAGATATTTTGTATTTTCTTAAATTTAACAAAATTGTGATACTCATTCAAACCATTTTCATGTATTCATCTCTCATCAACAGATGTTTCTAAGTGAATAATTATTCCAATCCAGGATGCACGCTCCAAAATCACCCAATCTATCTTCCCTATTGATTGAAAGGACGTTTTTTATTTTTTTTATTTCTGACAGTATTGATTGATCTCAAATGAGATTGCCTCTTTTTACCTAGATCTTTGCACAAGTTGCCTGATACTTGGTTTTATTACATTCCTTTAGGCTTACCTGCACATCTTTTATTTAATTTCAGATCTTCCCCAACAATGAAGCAAACTTTTGCTTTAGAGATAACATAAAATGAAGAATTAGACCAAAAGCAATCTGTAAAGTCTGAGTTAAAAAAATTAAATATAAAATTTGGGTCATGAAGGGCTTGCACTGGAAACATAAAAGTAGAAGTGATTGCTGAAAAGTCAAGTGCTAAACATGTAGATTTTCGATGTGATTCCTTTGTTTTTTTCCTTGGTGTGATTCCTTTTTAGAGAACAGAAAATTAATTATGTAATTATTATTCATTATTTATTATTATATTATTATTCTTAATATACTTATTATTATTATTATTATTATTATTATTATTATATTATTTGTTAATGCTGATCTAAACACATTTTGAAGTTTGTGAACAAATGAAATCATTCTCTTATATCCAATTGTAAATAGGGCATTCCAGGTTGATCAGCACAGGGGTCGATAACCACTAGTTTCCTGATTTCTTTGTAACTTTTGCATCTCAATTGCCCTTGGTCAGTACTCATCAGAGAATCAACACCTTAAAATTTCAAGACCGCCCGCACCCCTCTATCGGGCAGGAGTCCGCTCTGAAGTCGATTTGAAAGGCCAAAATAAGACCACTAGCATTTTTAATGAGCTGTTAACTTAAAGGTTTTCCCATGAATAATATAGTCAATAATATATATATTATTTATATATATAGATATATATATAGTATATATATATATTATATTTTATATATATATAATATAATATATATATATATCTATCTATATATATATATATAATATATATATAATATATAATAATAATATATATATATATATTTATATTCGGGCTTCGGGATCTTATATTATATATATATATATATATATATACCGTATATATATATATAATATCACTGAATATAAAAGTAGAGTTTTCTCGTTGAGATCTACTTTCACTTCCTCTGATGAGCTACCAGAATGTGAAAACTTAAATTGCATTATTATTATTTTTTTATTCCTTTTTTATTTTGTTTCTAATTTAAAGGAAAAAAAATCTGATAGACTGAATAACATGTTTAAACCACAAAATTGTCCAAAAATTATCCACTTTTAAAAAATTAATATTTTTCCGTTTTATTCCTATGGAATCTCCCATCATGTCATAAATTGTGCTTTATAAAATCTGTTTCTAGGGAATAATTGCTCAAAAAGTTGAGGACGGTTCTACATTTTTAAGTTAAAAGAAAAAATTCCCAAGTATTTAATATGTAAAACTACAAAATATTTTCCAAAATAGACCCACCTTTGTAAAAAAAAAAAAAAAAATTCCCTAATGGCTTCTAATTGTGCTTTCTAAAACGAGTATATGTTGAATTATTTTCTATATGAGCTTGAGGATGATTTAAATTTGCAGATCATATTATATACTTTAATTTAAAGAGAGAATCCTTTTTATATATACTATATTAGGTAAAAATTAAACTAACAGTATTGGCAATTTTACATTCTTAAAATACTTTTTCCAAATCCCTTTTATTCAAGATTGCTAGTGTATTCGAGTGAACTGCTTTTAAGAGTTGATTGCAGTACAAGCGCAATAATGTTGTTCTCTGTACCAGACAAGGAACCTTCAGTTGATGGTTAATTACAAATTCAAACATACGTCTTAAACTGAAATTCCCTCTAAGCATCGAAATATAAAATAATGCGATACCTGCGATACAGTAAATTTTATGTAAAATATTTTTATAGCTGCTTCATTGTTGCTATATGTTGAGTCTCATTAAAAATGAAGCAATGCAAAAATTAGATTTTAATTTTTACAGAGATAATGTTTCTTACTTGACAAAATTTACTGAACTTTTTTAACTTTTGTAAACTGGCAAAATTCAACTTCAAAATTGAATAACAATGAAAAATTTTCATATTATTGTCATTTGAGTTTATACAGGACTGTTAAAGTAATTTTACTAAGTTCATACATAACTTTTGCAGTTAAAATTTGTTTATCCAATGGTCTTTGTAAACTGGCTCTTGCAGTAGTCCTTTTTACTGTTCCTCCAATGCCATCACAAACATTTTTACCATGTGCTGTTTCAAAAAGTGCCATGTTTCTATTATCCCAAAATCTTCTTCATGATGTGCAATATGTATAAAATTATAACAATTTTTGTATTGACTAATTCAGCCATCCGTAAAGTAATTAATCAATCTACTTTGTGGGAAAAGTGTTTTTATTTCTTCAATTAGCAACTGTAGTAATGAATAGACCATTGTTGTACTGTGTTTGGTATTTGGACTAAGAGCACAGTAACTTTGATGTTTAGCTTCATCATTTGCTTTCCAATATACAACAAATGAGTGTACAGTCCACTGAGTATTTTCCCAGTGAAATCCTTGGGCTGAATCTTGAACAATAAACGAATAATTTTCAGAAATTTCCTAGCACTATTATCTCTGATGGTAAAACCCTGCAGGTTTTTCAAAAATTTTGTCTGCTGCTGGGAAACAAAATAATGATGTGTTAAAGTATATATTTTGTTACTAAGAGATGTGATGAAGTCATTAATGGTTTCACTTTTGTTTTTATATATTTTGTTACTAAGAGATGTGATGAAGTCATTAATGGTTTCACTTTTGTTTCTAATGTACACATATCAGTTGACACCCATTGCTTATAATTAATATTTTTATAATGGTTATCATTGCTTCCAGTAATTCCTGAAGGTATTTCCCAACCCCTCTCTTACCAGGATATTTATTGCAGAGTTGCATCATACAGTTTCTACTTTCAGGATTGCAAACTTATAATTGAGTTAATTGTAGCTAAGGGCTGCTCTTTGTAATTTAGGATTTTGATGATAAATGCAAACACAAATGGAATGGGTTCCTGATGATCCTGCTAAGACACAATACTGGGGTTTACAGTTTGCAAAGGTGGAAAATCCAACTTGGGGCCTTGATGCATTCTTTTTGTGTTCAGCAAAGCACTTTCAAATTCATCAGCATCAATCGTTCCTGCATTGTTATCTTTTCTCCAGCTGTATTTCAAATACTTGAGCAATCTTTTTTACCAGAGCACAGTCTACTGATCTCATTAGACTGGAAAAATACTTGTATTTGTTCCCTCATTTCAGGAGTCACTACTTTTCCCTTACTTACATGTGGCACTTTAGGTAGTTTACCATATTTTTTCTTTAGATCTTTGGCCTTTCTAACCATATATAAAGTTGTTCCAAATATTTCAGAAGCTTTTCTTATCGAATGTGGTTAAACACTTAACTGTATAATGTTCCTGGTTTTTAGTAATTTCAAATGCACTTACCAGTTCTTCCATAATTTTTTTGTCTAAAAAAGGGGATTATAAACAATTTGTTAATGCATATTGCTATATTTTGATATTTGTTTTAAAAATTCTAATTTGAAAGGCAATAAACAATGCTTACTTTACTTCTTTCTCTAAGGTTTCATGTTTTGTAACTCTTTGGAGTGGGTATTGCAATAGAAAAAGTTAGGCAAAGGTAATGATTTTAATAACTTTAATTCAAAAGATATTGACACGAAAGTGAACAAGCATACATTTAGCTAAGATTCTTTGGACCAAAGGTTATATTTAAAATACTTAGGAGATCTTAATTTATGAATCAAATGTATGTTATAACTCATTAATGATTACGTCTTTTTATTGGAGTAACATCCATTTCTGTAAGTACAGAATGCAGCTCTTCTGTATCATATTCCACTGGCATTTCTTCACAGATTACTGCACTTTCAATTGTAGATCCACTGTCACTTATATTTGCATCTTCAAGAAGCTCTGGATTTTTATTTAAGCGTTTTATGCAGTTTGTGCATAATAAGGTATCTTGAGGTATAAGACCTTTGCATTTCTCAAATAGGTCTCTGCTTATAGGTCTTATATATCTATGCGCTTTCCTTTTATGATCATTTAGTGGGTCTGTACAATATTTCATGGTACCGTAAAATGGGGGAAAATGGGTAATTTTTTTAAGATTTTTTTTTTTTGTTGAAGTGCCAAAAATCAGAAATTGAAGTTAGACCCATGTTTAAATATTTATTTTCAAATTTAAAGCTTCGTAAATGTTATAGCATAACGAAAATACAAAAAATGTAAAGAAAAATATTTATAGCAAATTTTTGAAAAATGCAATTTTCAAAAAAAAATTTTTGGGGTAAAATGAGTAATTGGTGTGGGGTAAAATGGGTACTTGTAAATTATGGGACTTAGGATTGTACAGTAGTATTTATATTAATACTGAAAGGTAATATAACTGTTAAAGATATTATAAAATTGATTTGGGTCGAAAATAACATGTGTAAGCTATATTTTTTTGCCATTGTTAAATGTTATGGCATAACAAAAATATAGAAAAATGTAAAAAAAATATTTTTAGTAAATTTTTGAAAAATGAGTGTCAAAAATTGAAATGGGGGAAAACGAGTAATTTGCCTTTGAATAAATATAAGTAATTAAAAATTATGATAAATACAATTGTACAGTATTATTTATTAATATTTCAAGTATATGAAACTTTGAAGATGTTAAAAAAATAATTTTGGTATAAATAAACATGTGTAACTTTTACCATTTTATAATCCTTCTTGGACAATTGTTTTTTTATAAAATTATGAAATTTTTTTTCAGTAATAAAAATAATAATAGTAATACTGGATAGGTAGGTAATAATAATAATAGAATAATAAAAAAAACAACTTGTATACGGTACAGTACCGTATGTACAGTAATAATACCTATGGTACCTAATAGAATAATAAATAATACAGTACCAGTAATAATAATAAATTCCTAATAATACCAGTAATAAAATAATAATAATAGGTAGCTACAGTAATAAAAAGCACTTGGTATTATTAGGGAAATTTTTTTGAATTACAGTTGTCATTTATTTAATTTAAATTAAATACAGATATTGAATATAATATTTTTTTCTAACAAAAAACTGTATTTGAAGTTTCTAATCACTTAAATTATTAAAGCAAATACTCATATTATAAAATTACTCATTTTACCCCAAAACCAATCACCATTAATATTTTACGAACTAAAAGGAATATGTGCAATTATTTACATCAAAACTCTTACTTTTACACTTTTGTATATGATATTAGTCAGATTTTAATCCAAACTGAAAATTGGCCGAGATACAGACCTTAGTTTATTTTTGGGGTTTCTGAAAAAGGGGGAAAATTTTTTGAGTTATATTTGTTACTTATTTAATTTAAATTAAATACAATTATTAAATATAATATTTTTTCTAACAAAAAAAACTCAATTGAAGTTCCTAATCACTTCAATTATTAAAAAAACTTAGCTATATATTAAAAAATTACTCGTTATACCCCATGATACTCGTTTTCCCCCATTTTACGGTACTGTATAAAATGTAAAATGTATAGGTACCAATAGAATTAATGATGTTTCAGATAGTATGGTAATTAAAATGGCAATTGCTCCAACAATTTAAATTTTAATATATATATATATATATATATATATATATATATATATATATATATATATTATATATATATAATATATATATATATATATATATATATATATATATATATTATACTGTACATCTGAAAAATAGAAATAATAAATAAATTATTGACAATCATAAATAAGAAAGGATCATCAAATATTAAAATTAATATGGAAAATGATTACCTCTTTTCACTCTAGATGTAAAGTTATATAATATGAATCTACAAATTTAAATCATCCTCAAGCTCATATAGAAAATAATTCATCAAATACTCGTTTTAGAAAGCACAATTTATGATCAGATAGTGATTCCATAGAATGCCATTAAGGAATTTTTTTTTTTTTACAAAGGTGGGTCTACTTTAGACAGTTTTTTGTAGTTTTACATATTAAATACTTGGGAAATTTCTTTTTTTAACTTAAAAATGTAGAACCATCCTCAACTTTTTAAACAAAATTATTCCCTAAAAACGGTATAAAGCACAATTTGTGACATGATGGGAGATTCCATAGGATATCATTAGTGAAAATTATTAATTTTTTAAAAGTGGATATTTTTGGACAATTTTTGTAAGTTCTAAACATTTAATGCTCAGGATTTTTTGATGGAGGAACTTGGGCAAACAAATAATTTTTTTTTAAAATTATTTTGTCCTCTAAAAAAAAATTTTTTTTTACCCCATCAAATTTTCCAAAATGGGGTAAAAAAAAACAGTTTTTTTTAACCTGGATGTGTTATTATTAACATGGAAAGTAGCTCTGTAAAGCTCTGGAAAGTAGCTGAGTGATGATGTTATAGCATAGAAGGCTCAGGAAAGCTCATGAAAGTTGGGAAGTAGCCTGGAAAGTAGCTGAAAGTAGCTTGGAAAGTAGCTGAGTTATGATGAGGCTAGAACAAAGGGGGTAGGGTCTGAAAGTACATAGAAGAGCTAGAACAAAGGGGGGTAGGGGTGAAAAACTCTCAGGAAAGTACATGAGCACTCAGGAAAGTACATAAACACTCAGAAAAACAGCTAGAAGCATTGAAAGTAGTTTGGAAAGTAGCAGGAAAGTTGGAAAGTAACTGAAAATATGGAAAGTAGCTCTGGAAAGTAGCCTAGTGATGACGTCATAGCATAGAATGCTCATGAAAGTACATAAAAGTTGGAAAGTTGCTTGGAAAGTAGCTGAATGATGATGAGGTGGCTAGAACAAAAGGGGTACAGAGAAAACACATGACAGTAATAGATGCTAGCACAAAAGGGGGTAGGGGTGAAAAATGATTAGGAAAGTACATAGGCACTCAGGAAAACAGCTAGAAGCATTGAAAGTAGTTTGGAAAGTAGCTGGAAATATGGAAAGTAGCTGAGTGATGAGTGATGACGTCATAGCATAGAATGCTCATGCAAGTACAAAAAGTTGGAAAGTAGCTTGGAAAATAGCTGAATGATAACGAGGCTAGAACAAAGGGGCGTGGGAGAAAAATGCTCATGAAAGTACATAAAGGTTGGAAAGTGGCTTGGAATGACAAACACTCAGGAAGTACAATGAGGCACTCAGTAAAACGGCTAGAAGCATTGAAGTAGCTTAGAAAGTAATATTTTTTTTTACCCCTTGTTTTGTTTTTTTTTTTACCCCATTTTACAACTCAAAACGGGGTAAAAAAAAATCTTGTTTTTTGTGGATTTTTAAGAAAAAAAAAAAACCAAAAAAATTTAACCTATTCCATACCTTCACTAATACCAACCTCTATAACATGTATACCATAGCATTTCTATATATCATTTTCCAAGAAATTTGCAAGTAAGATTTTTGTTTTTTTTTTACCCCGTCTGATATATATATATATATATATATATATAGTATATTATATATATATATATATATATATTATCTATATATATCTATATATTTATATATATTATTATATATATAATACCGTATATATATATATAATATATATATATAATATATATATATTATATATATATATATATATATATATATTATATTATTATATATTTCTTTCTTTCTTTCTTTCTCTATCCTTTTTTCCCAAGATTGGGATAAGGTGCGCTACAAGCATCGGAAACGAAAGCAGTTAGGAGAAATGACAAAGTCGAAAAGAAAGCACAGCTTTACCGCCCCTCTGTACATTAATTAGTGAGAACTCGTCACAGACAGAAATCCACCCTAGAGCTTTCATGGGACCGCGACGGAACCCTCACTATGGTAAATCGTCAATCGTAAGGGTTCATCCTTGCCCGGTGGGCCACAACATGCCGCATACAAAACCCGCATCTCTCCTATCATGCAGCCTTATTCTCGCCTCATGCAAACTCACAATTTCTCTCTTCAAACATCTGTTTCACGACTCAATCCATTTCTCTTCGTTCCCAGCCAGTTCGGTTCCCAACAACACTCACACTATACATCGCGCTAACAACGCGACTATCGTTCATACCTTCCAGCAGTGTCAACCATCTCAACATACTTTCCATTTATCTCTCATTTAACTCCTTTCTTCACACCACCAACTCTCTAATACGTTTCATTCCTCATTTATTCCATTCTTCTCTTCACACCGTAGCATGCCTAAGATTGTCCATTCTGAACACATTGAACTTTAGATCTAAACTTCTTATTCCAGACAGCATAGTCTCACTACTATACAAAAACTGGTAACAACATACCCCTCATGTAAGACTAGCGCACTTCAAGACTTAGTCCTTTACTTTCACCAACGATTTAATGGCACCAGCAACCTTCCTGCCATTCAACAACTTTTCCTACTACATCTCTGCATCATCCGTTCCCATTCCATCCAACACATACTAAATATTTAAACTCAGAATGTTAAAGTAGATCGTATCTACTGGTACAACCTACATATGAATAATGAAACACTAGAATAAAATGGATATTTACTAGAAACTTAACCCTAATACATATGCGTGCATTTAACATCGAGATTCACGCCTGTTTATATTTTTGTAAACAATAATAAACAAGACTAATGATGCATTTTATAAAAAATACGGCCATGTTGCCAAAATTCTTTTCTACTGGCAAAGTAGCCAAAACAAATTATATAAATATAATTTTCATAGAATAAACAATATTATTGCAACACTCTCCCTTATTGTTTATTCTGGCAACGTTGGTTAGCTCCATTCAATTTTTTCGCGTTCACAAATCATAACTTGGTTGTGTTAGAGGCTTTGCTGAGTACCATCTAAGTTGATTCTCACTGCCTAATTCTTGAGTACTTCTATTTCATCATTTTGAACTTTTTCTCTAATGAAGAAATGGCGTACTTTTATATGCTTGGTCCTTTTGTGAAATTCTGGATTCTTACTGAGTTTAATAGCTGCTTCATTGTCAATCCAGAGAGTAGGTTTCTTGAAGACTTCAGTAATTTCTTCCAATAGTTGATGAAGCCACACAATTTCTTTTGTTGCTTCACTTGCTGCCATAATTTCAGCTTCTGTTGTTGAAATAGCAACTGAACTTTGCTTTTGACTACTCCATGAAATTGCTCCTACAGCATATATACAACAATTCCAGTTGTTGAATGCCCTGTTCTTAAGTTCCCAGCAAATGATCTGCATCACTGTACCCTTCCAGATGACTTGTTCAGAATCACATTTATAAATAATACCCTTCTCTTGTGTACCCTTCAAGTATCTGAACACTCTTTTTACTTTTTGTAACATCTTCTATTGATGGATTTTCTACATTTCTGGCAAGATAAGACATTAAGAATATAGAGACAGTAAGAAGTCGAGAGTGTCCCAGTCAACCCACTTACCAAACATGTTCATGCAAATCCACAAAGCACCCTAGGGCTTGTCAAATTACTTTAACTACCAAATCCACCATTTGCTTAGTCAAAACTAATAATATATATAATATATATTTTTTTTTATAGTTGTCACCCACACTCACGGGCAGAGCCCTATTCAGGGAGGGGGTGTTACACGCCAAAATACATCCGCTAAGCGCAAATTACGCAGATGAGCAAGACGCAGGCTTTTAAAAGTGAGGGAGATTAAATTCAGCAGGAAACACAGAAGATGGCAGAGAGTTCCAACAGAACAGAGGTGGGCAAGGAAAAAGGAAAGCACCGCAGCGAACTAGCACCGAGTTACAATATGCTACACAGAATGTGAGCAGACACAGCACCCCTTGTGCTATTGAGGGACGTAAAGGTGGTGGTCACGCGAGTGTAATTTTCCTCGAACACACTGCCGCTACGAATACTATAGAAAAGAGATAAAGCATCCAACATCTCGCTGCAAGAGATACGAGGTCAAGTGAAGTCCGAAAGTACAGAACATTTATAAGCCTTTTGGCTTTTGCCTCGACCCGACTCGACCTGTCCAAAAGCCGGGTGAAACAAAGAGCCCCCCAGATTTATGAGAACAGTACTCCATACAACGGCGGTGAGACCCTTGTATAAGCTGGAGCATATCTGAGAAGAGGAAAAATAGTCTCGCAGTATAAACAAAACTCCAGTTCTTTGAGGCCGCGCTAGCAACCGTTGTGATGTGAGGTTTCCAGACATTTTTTTGTTTATGTTGAGGCAGGATGTTTATATTGTCAAAGGAGAGACGAGAGACCGTCGAAAAGAGATAGAAAGTTAGAAGGTGTTTTTGAAAAGGAGAATTTTTAGAAGTTGAGTTTTTAAAGAATTAAATTTCACAAAGGTTGAGACGACCCCAATCGGAATTCTATCCAGATCAGGGAGAATAGAATCGGAAAGATTGAGACGAGAAGCAATTCTAGAAGTGAAAGAAGGGAGCACGAATTGAAATGAGTTGAAGAATTGAAGGGTCGAGTCATCGCATACTGAGTGATAGAGTTAGATGTGCAGGTGAGAAGATTCATTAATGAAAAAGTAGGAATAAAGTAGAGATAAGACAGAACCCTGAGAACACCACTATTGACAGAAAAAGAAGGAAGAAGTCGCCCCATCAACACCAGCCGATATTGAGCGCCTGAAAGAAAGCTAGACATAAGTAAGCAAAGAGAACGGAGGAAATCCCAAAGGAGGGGAGCTTGAGAGCAGTGACGCGTGCCAAACCCGGTCAAATGCTTTGATATGTCAAGCGCCCCACGCAAGTCTCCCCGTAATTCCTAAGCAGCGGAAAACCATAATCGGTTAAATAGAAAGTATATCGCCAGTAGACCTTGAACGCCCGCAAAGCCATACTGGCGATCGGAAAGAAGAGAATGAGATTCCAGATGTCTAAAGAAGTGAGAGTTGAGAAGGGCTTCAAAGATCTTAGATAGAATACAAGTGAGAGCTATAAGGGCGATAGTTAGAAGGATCAGAGGGGCTTTCTTTTTTCGGAATAGGTTGAACATGTGCGGTGCTTCCAACACTGGGAAAGTGCTAGTATTGCGACATAGAGAATATAGTTGAACGAGGGGCGGGGTCATTCACGTAAGCCATCACTCTAGAAACCGGGGAGGATAATTGGCCATCCGGCCCAACCCCCTCCTAACGTTCATAGATCTCAGGAGTCCATGCACCCGATCAAATGTCATCACAGGCAAAGACATAGGACACCTGAGAGGAGAAGAAGGAGGAGGGAGAATGCCAGAATCGTCCAGGGTTGAGTTAGAGGAAAAATAGGAAGGCGAAGAGATTGGCTTTTCAGTTGGAGAGTTAAGCGACGGAGCCATCAGATCGAATAAGAGGAGGAAAGGCAGATTTACAGAAGTTATTAGAGAATGTTTTTGGCAAGAGGCCAGAAAGATTGTCATTCAGTAGGAGAACAAGGAGGTTAGCCGGCACTTTCGTTTGTGAAAGCCGTTTGCCTCGTCGAAGAGTGTCCCGCAACGATTTCTTAGCTGAATGAAATTAGCGAGAGTGATAGAAGAACGAGAATTTTTCCATTCCGATACGCACGTCTCTAGCCTGAATGGCAGAGAACAAGCACCAGATCGAACCATGGATTATGAGGAGAGAAAGATTTTAGTCCGAAAAGGAATGAACCTGCTCATCCCATCACGATTACAGCTCCCACTTATCGCAGAAGTCGAAGCGTCACCAGAGACAAAACAGTCATTCAATTATGTTAGCGTAGAAGCAACGCAAGGCCCCCCCAATCGGCCCGATCAAAGTGCCAGAAAAACGCGATAGGGCAGGATGGAGCTGTTGGAGAGAAAGTTTAAAATTAAGAGATATAAGGTTGTGGTCAGATTACCAATAGAGCGAAGGTGGTGTGTGTATTAAAAGAGAGAAGGACTAGTTGGTGAAACATTGTCAAGTGTGTTCAAGATTTTGGTTAGAACGATCCGGATGTGTGTGGGTTCTTTAATTAGTTGATCAGATCGATTTGAGAATGCTGAAACTGATTCACCTCCTCCACTAAAATCGGTATGGAGGACCCAACCATTCAGTGTTGTGTAATTGAAATCCCCTAAAATAGAGGACCTCAGTATTTGGATGAGAAGATATAAACAGTCTCGTGAGAAGTAGTAAGATATTCAAAGAAGGAGTGAAAATCTGGTGGTCTATTAGGAGAACAATAGCAGAAGCACAAGATTATTGTAGTAGAAGGAAGAAAAGATTTTGAGCCACAGAAACATCGAAGTTAGGAGATCGAGATTCCACGAGACGTGTTACAGGAGTAATTAATGTTTACATAGGCCCACACTCCACCCTTCAGACGGAATTATGAATAAGTTATAGTTTGGATACATTAAAAGAGTTAAGAGGATGAATTCTTAGCCATCTGCGTCTCAGACAAGAGCAAAAGTTTAGGGCTAGAGTTAGAGAGGTGATATTC
>JABUQX010095635.1:0-2500 GCA_015478945.1 Trachelipus rathkii
ATCACTTATATTAATGTGAATAATATACTAATTACATATATTTAATAATATACATATTATATATAATTATAAGGGTAAATGTAAAATAAACATATAATAAGTATTATATATTTTAATATATGGCGCTATAATGATAACATAAATAATTATATATATTATATTGTTTTTATAATATATAGGAAAAATTTTAGATTAAAACTAAAAATATCATTTATATATTATTTCTTATATATTACTATCTCACTACATATTTATGTCACGTTATTATAATAAATCATTTACTGCTTATCTCTATCAACATATATTACTATATCATATAATATATAATTTTATTTGCCTTTTTTCTAATTCTTTTTCCCTGTCTTGCCCTAAATATCTAATGTTACCCCACTCAGTGTATATATATAAAAGCCAACCACCGACCGATTTCTATACTATAACAATTCTTTCTCCCTGCTTTGTAATAGAAAATTAAATCATAATTAAGTATTTTATGTTAATGAAAATTTAGGCATTTATTTACAAGATTTACATAATAATTTACGATATTCTGTCGACATGCACAATTCCATTTTATACTATTATATTTCACTACTACCTAATATCTATATGAATATAAGATAAGACCTAAGTCCAATAATAAATATACTCCTTATTATATTTATATATATCTATATATTTATATTATATTATATATATATACTGAATAATTAAATCCTAACTTTCATAATATATCATCCTACTATTATATATATATAATTATACGTATGATATATATTTATGTACTTATAAGTGTACTTATAGTATATAGCTGGTGTATACCTTATCTATTATGTATATAATATATATTGTATATATCTATAGTATATTATAGTGAAGTTATATTTACTTGATTTTAGAAGTACTCATTATAAAAGAAAGTAAAACACCTCTTATATCCTTATAACGCGTGTGTTGCGTACATTTGTTAATAATAACAAGTCTGCGCGTCTCACTATTTTCGCCTGGGCCGTAGTACTTCTTCTCAAATTATTCTGTTTCTTGTTTTTATCTGGTTGGCAGTTCGTTCTGCAAGTATGTTAAATGTATTCTTTTGTATGCATTTGTTTCTATGAATCTAGTCGGACGAAATATGTTTTATAACTGATAACTGATTACTGATGTTTAGTGATATTTAGTGTTGAATATCGTCCTGATCTTATAAAAAGGTATTTTATCGTTGAAATTTAATGAAAAGCAGCGTAGAAAAGGCCGTATTCTTTTATGGCTAAATTCATTGATCTCAGCTGTTCTGTTTCTCAATTACAGTGTTATCCCCAAGTCCTATATGCAAAAGTGAAGTATGATACCCCTAATTTTGTGATATTGATTTATCAATTAACAAATTGATCTCATTAATTAAAAAAAATTACATTTAAAGTAGCTACCGCAAAAGCGAGGGTTCGATTGAAAAATTTCTTCACAGGGAGAATCTTTGAAGCCTAAATAGTCGTCTATATGTTTAGTTTTTTTAATTGACTTTTGTTGTTTTTTTCTTTTATTTTTAAGGAATCTGGGAAATAGGGTCCAATTTTGAAAATTTTTTCACAGGAGGCATCTATGAGGATAAATAAATGTTTAATGTTCCAAAAAATGAATAGAGTAAATAATAAATATTTTAATAAAGGCATTTTCCACTGTTGGAAAACATTGAAGAAAATTAGCAGTTATAGGAAGACTATGGGACGGTATCAAGCCTAGAGATGTTCACATTAATCAGAAAGATGGAAAGAAGAATAGAACATTTTGTAAATCTTGGTTTGAGGAAAAAGAAATGGCTTACTGTAAAGTGATAACAAAAATGCTTTACTTTTGCTTCTATCTTCTGCTATTTGGAGGTGAAATGTAGGCACGAACAGGTTGCAATGCATTAAAACATCTTCTCAGAGAGAAGCATCCACACACAAGAGCACATGACTAAAGAATGCGAACCTACTTGAGAAATACTTGTTATTCAGTTTCCCAACCTTGGGAATGTATATATATTTTATTATCAATCTTGTTATAGTTCGCGCCAAGCGAATCAGTATTATATATGCATAATGAGATAGTGGACAAAAATAGACATAATTTATCTAGAATTATAGATTTGTATAAAATTTTGCGGAATTCACGAATTACCTTTGAGAGGTCATGATGAAACGGTCACGATGAAACATCACAATCTAATAACCGGGGAGTATTGTTAGACATGGCTTTATTACATATATTAAAGTTTGATAAGTTGTTCTTAGAAGATCACTTGTAAATAATTCTATCATGTGTCTGAATATAAAATACTCAAAAACTATATCTCAAAAATTGACTTTTAGAGACTGTATGTGTCATGTTATAACGATGACGAAATAAAATCAGAAATTAATGATGTCAGTTTTGTATCCATACAAGCAGGTGAAACGACCGATATCACTTGCCTTTCACAGTTTTGTGATTATTTTGCGCTATTCTAGAAATTCTCAAC